>JAKSZP010008506.1:0-49641 GCA_022478985.1 Massospora cicadina | reverse complement strand
ATTATGAAATTGAATCATCAGAAGTTGACACCAATGCAAAAACTGATATTTCGAACTTCCTCTCTAAGCCTAGAGTCCTAGCATCAATTCTGACTCCAGATACTTCCCAACGGGAAAGAGGCCCAATTATGGGAGATGATACACCAAGACGTTCCAGAAGAAGTACAACCCCTATGCCTAGAATAGGGAGAGATGACTTCAAACCACTGAATTTACCAAAGTTTGATAAGATGGAAATGTTCACTCTTTCCTCAAGTTGTTTGAAAAAGCAATGAGAGGAGCATCAGACCATGCAAAAGGATTGGCACTGATTAACTCACTCGATGCCCATAGCTGTGACCTTGTTATGCACTATTTGGGTGACGATTGGTCCTATATGGATGCCAAAATTGCAATAACAAAACAGTTTGGAAGGCCTGTGTTGATTCTCGGCATTTGAGCTCAATTCCGCCGAGTTGGTTTTACACAGGGTATGAGCCACTGAGCAACCAAATCATATGATATGAGGTTCGCTGATTTATAATAATACTTAGCATAATATGTATGGAGCTATTGCCCCTGATTCAGACCTTTATTTTGATAATCGCAGACTTATCTGCGCGCTCCCCTTCTTGTAGAAACCTTCCTTCCTTTTATCTTCCATCAGACTTTTTATACCTCAGTTCCTCAGCCAGATGCATCCTCGTCTTGGTACTCTTCTATTCTGCTTTCCTTTTTGACTTACCCTTATTTGTATTAAATCTCAGCATAAATTCTCTCAATTCGCCAAATGCCTCATTTCAATGCACTTAAATTACCAGTACTGGTTCAATTCCAGCGGATTCCATACATTCCGCCATATTGACTTAGGGCTTATCATCCAGTCATATTGGAATCGTGACATTACCCCCTCCATGACTGGATGATAGGTTCTTACTGTTTGTATGCTCAAAGAAACTTTGCATGGACTTAGTTGATAACCCGACCCCCAGCGGGTTCCTTAATTGTGTAGACATCTGTGCCAGTCTTCTCAATAATCTCGAATGGGCTGACCCAAATGTCAGAGAGCTTATTTTTTCATCCATATCCATGCTGATCGTGGAATAAAATGTAATCCCCTACAGCAAACAATGGAAGACTGCTCCATCGCTTCTGGTCAGCTGCCTGGTCATGGATTTTCTTTGCTAGACTGATGGAGTAGGCTTCCGTTTGCAACTTGATCAAAGTATCTGTGAGTTGATTCAAATATCGCTGAGGATTCACCCTACCAGTGTCCTCTACACACAAATATAACAAGGCAGGCAGAGCCAGATGTAGACCATACAACAGTTGAAATGGGCTCTTACCAGTGGCCAAATGATAGCTGATATTGTAAGTGAACACAGCAGTAGGTAGAAGGGTACTCCACTCTGAGGGCCAATCCATTATCAATTTGTGTAGTATGTTCACTAGGGTTCCATTGACTATCTCCACCATCCCATTGGATTCCGGATGATATGGGGTGGTCAAAACCTCACAACTTGCCATCAACTCATTTAACTTTGGCAGAATATGCAAAGTGAAGTTGATTCCATTGTCCATCAGAATGAACTGTGGGAAATATCTCTTTCTGCTAAGCATCACTTTTTGAAAATCAATTCAGCCTGAAATTTAGCTCCACTAAAGAGATTTACAAAAACTATTAGCAAATATGGCGGGAAACCCCGCAGGCTCTGCCAAACGAGCCAGCACCACCCCAAACGAAGCAACCCTCGGTTACCCACCTCAGGGTCAACCAGAATCACCCGCTCTCAAGGAACGGCCATGAAATCAGGCACCACCCCCCAACCTGGAGCTACTTCAACTAGCGCCAGTTCACCTGATCGCACTTCTGCAGCCTGCACACCTAACAGCTCTGTGTGCGCTGCCTCCCACCAACCCGCTGGGCCCCCTCCAACCAAGGAGGCCATCACTCACGCTGTTTTAATGGCGTCTGCTCAGTTGAATGCAACTCAGCCCAACCAGGCATTCACCTCCCCCATTGTGTCAGCTAATTCAGCCCCATCTATTATTGCTGACGCCGTGTTTCTGGCTCCCTCCATGAGGGGCGATACCCAGCTACCTGGCCCCAAACCCTCAGATGTAAGGTTAGATTAGCCGCACATTCTGGTTCACTAAGCACCAAATTGGGACAATCTACTCTTTCCAATGAGGATTCAAATGGTTCGGATTTTGGAACTTCACACCAGTTCCAATCTCACCCGTCCCAATTAAACCTCGTAATTGGCACTTCTCAAATCGGCACTTTATCTCCATATGCTGAAAAAGACCAATTCACCAATCAGCCAGTGAGTTTTGCCCACAAAATCACAGCAAACACTCGGGCTGAATTTACCCAAATAGAGTGGGATGGTGATGAAACATCGCCCTCCTCCCAATTGGCTGGAGTTAATTCCAATCTGGATGGCCTCCCCAATTTATTGAGGCCCAACAATTACCTGGCCCCCAAACCCTCGGTTGTAAGGTTAGATTAGCCGCACATTCTGGTTCACTAAGCACCAAATTGGGACAATCTACTCTTCCCTATATGGATTTAAATGGTTCAGATCTTGGAACTTCACACCAGTTCCAATCTCATTCGTCCCATTTAAACCCCATAATCGGCACTTCTCAAGTCGGCACTTTATCTACATATGCTGAAAAAGACCAATTCACCAATCAGCCAGTGAGTTTTGCCCATGAAATCACAGCAAATACTCGGGCTGAATTTACCTAAATAAATTGGGATGGTGATAAAACATCTCCCTCCTCCCAATTGGCTGGAGTTAATTCCAATCTGGATGGGCTTCCCCAATTTAGCGAGGCCCAACAATCCGCCCCTCAATTTAATATGATGCCAGCAACTGCTGTAACATTCCAGCAATAAGGGAACTCCACAAACTTGTCCAAACCACCAGCTCACACTCATCCAAAGATTGCAGCCCAAAGCAAACACAAACGTACCAAAGGAGCCACTGGGGCATGGCAAAAACCTCTGGCACCAACGCTACCCAAAGCTGATCCCCGTGAAGTGCCGTTTATTGCTGATGTTAAGAAGAAATGGGCCGAAAGTAGAGCGCAAAAAGCTCTACCTCACCCAACCCTCTCCCATGCAATTCGCCTTTATTATGGGCATAACCCTGTTGGATTCTATACGGAGGATTACTTCTCATACCTTGCAGCAATTGCGGAGACATTCCCAATTAACACCACCATCCATGAATCAGTGGAGGGCCACTACATCGATGTGGGCTTCACTGAAGCTGCCCTTGCTGACCATGCTGCCACCCTCCAGGTCATTATTCCACGTGGATCTCTTCGCATCTCCCGCACACGCTCTCACCTGGAGAAAATTTCATGGGTTACTTTCTCCAACCTACCAACGACTGTTGATCCTGAGTCTCTTAAACTGGCACTCCATCGTGGTTTAATGGAGTTTGGGTCTGTTCTTTCAGTGGACTTTAGCGTCCCCTCTTACTATGCTCCCACTCAAAGAGCTCGCATTGCTAGGACGTCGTTCATCCCCTCCCCCACTGTATCCCACAACATCGAGGTTATTCCTCGTGTGGCGGTAGTTGGGGCATGCCCTGAGATCTTTTTGTCGACCCTGATCAGGCGCGCCCCCGGTGTTCATGGTGTAACGCCCTTGGACACTTATATAGTGGCTGCACAGCTCAAAAACAAGCCCTCTTAGCCACCACTCAGGGGCCTAAACCAGGCCAAAAATGATCCCACATGGCCGCAGCAGCAATTCCACAACCCACACAATGGGTTCCCATTAAAGACCTGTCCCCTGAGGCCTTACGCCTAGCAGTTGAAACAGCTAACCCCACTATTGGTATGGGATACCTTCGCGCTCATGCCCCCTTCCAGTGGGCACCCCCCCAATCTCCCAGAGTCAACTCCCTCTCTCACCAAGCGCAAAGAATCTCCCACAGGGTGCCCCTCGTCAGCCACCCCCACTCAGGGCTCCGCGGCACCCCCACCAACCTCCACCAGAAATTTATCGCATCAACCCTCAGCTTCCAATGGAGCTACGCCCACCAGCATGGACTGGCAACACGCGGCCTGCGGTAGAAGTGCCACCTCAAAGAGTCCTACCCCAACCCCACAGTCCATTTTGCGCGGATCCTTTGCAGTGTTGGAGGAAGTGAATATGGACTCAGACTCATCAAATGGGGACACCGCGGAGGTCACCATTGAGCACCCTCAGGTCCTTCCCCTGCAACGGAGCGGGGGCAGCATCCTAGGCTGGCTTACTGGGTCCTCCACCCCCCACCCTCTCCTTCCCCTCAGAACCCTCGACGCTCCTCACGGATTGCAGCTAATAGTCAAGCTAAAGGACTCAAAACTAGCCGCCTCACAGCAGCAGGTTTAAGCGCTGGCAACCCCAGGACATGGAGGGGAACAGCTATGAGTCCCCATGGCAGCACCCTAGCCCTGCAATCCATCAACGTAAATGGGTTGCGGGAATTTAAGTGGAGATCCCACCTCCTCCGCAACTTCAGGTCAGCACAAATTTTCATCGCTGCTGTCCAGGAGCCCCATATCCTCCCCTCACGAACAATCTGCATGGAATGAACAGTTTGGAGGCAACTACTTCTGGACAAACCATGCCGCCCTTATTGTTTTGAATCCCCAGGTTAAAAACCATTCTTTTTCACAATATCTTGGTGGCCGCCTCATACTGGCCAAACTCACCACTCCCTGACTTCTCTTTCTTCGCTGCAAGCATCTACCTGCCTAATGCAGGTCAGGAGCAAAATCGGCTCTTGGAAGAGCTTGTCCAACTCAATCTCCCACGGAATACAGTCCTCTTAGGAGATTTCAACACAACCATAAGTCGCGTCCATGACTCTTACCCCCTGCAGCAAAGGAACGCCCTGGATCAAGTCACCTCCATGATTTCCTTCGCCTGAGTGGCTTTATAGATGCGCTTCCACCCTCCGCGTCTGGCCTAGGTTGCATGACTAGGATCCAGTATGATGGAGGAGCTTTCCAGTCAGCGTCACGCATAGATATGGCACTGATTGGCCCCCTGCTAATTGGCCGCGTCTCCTCTCCCATCTCTCGTGACAACCATCTGAGTGATCACAGGTCACTCACCATTGTCCTCACCACCACACTTAGACCGTCGCGTAGGTTCTGGCCTAGGGTTGCCCCAGCTCTTTTTAACAACCCCTTCACTAAGGAGAAGCTGTCTATGACCATCCGGGAGACTCTCACCTCCCCCACCCCACCTGCTTGACCACAAGGCTTGATGGGCGGTGACCAAGGAGGGCATCACCCGCGTTGCTTACAACTGTGCCAAAGCCCAGATGACCGCAGCTCGCGCCAGAGTCAAAAGGGCGGAAGCCAGAATTAGACATCTGGAGCGAAACTGCCAGCCTTCGCCCTCTCCCAGATGGTTGGAAGACTGGGAAGCGGCGCAGGAAGCATTCCGCTTGGAGCTCACACTGCAGGAAGAACAGGCAGAAAAATTTACAACATCTCGTTACTATGCTCAATGGGAACGCCCCACCCGCTTCTTCTTTCAGAAACAGAAAGCCCGGTCAACAGCGCAGCATATTACTGCACTGAAGATTGGCACTACAACCACTTCGGATAAGGAGGAAATCACGCAGGAACTACACCGCTTCTACTTCAGCCTCTTCCATTCTACCCAGGTGGACCCATCGGACATCCAAGACTTCCTGTGGCGGGCTCCAGAGCCGCCCATTAACCCACGGGCTGATGAGGCTCTACTGGCGCCTATTTTCATCCAGGAGGTGATGGAAACCCTTATGAAATCCCCACGGCTTAAAGCCCCAGGCCCAGACGGAATACCCTTTGAGGTGTACCTTCTGGAACCTGCAGTGATAGCCAGAACCCTCCGCGACCTCTTCGCTGCACTCTTGGTGAATGGCGAGGTCCTCCCCGACTCCAGAGGCTCAATCACGACCCTCATTCACAAGAAGTCAGACCGTGAGAACCTGGTGAACTGGCGCCCCATAGCGTTGATCAACACAAACCACAAGCTCTTCACGAAGCTTCTGGCCAACCGCATCACCAAATGGGTGTCACCTCGCCTCTCCCCATCCCAGCACGGTTTTATTCCGGGGAGGTCGTTATGGGACAACTATAATGACCTTCTCGTGACTTTGACTGCTAACTCTCGTAAGGTGAATGGCTTTGTGGCTCTCCTGGTTATGGAGAAAGCATATGATCGGGTAGCCTGGAGTTTATTGATGCTTCCCTGGCCCGCTTCCATCTCCCCCCCGCAGCTAGGCGCTGGATATCAGCGCTCTATGACCAGCTCCACACCAGAGTCCTGGCGCCAATGGGTTTTACAGTGGCAGTACCAGTTGGACAAGGTCTTCGGCAAGGGGACCCCCTGAGCCCTATCCTTTTTAACATCACCCTTGACCCCCTCTTGGCCTCCTTACAGGACAAGCTAACAGGGATGCTGGTCCCAGGTAAAGCCCCCACACGCACCATGGCATTTGAAGATGACACTGCCATTGCATTTGGCTGCCCTGGGGATGTTGCCCTCGCTGCTGTGACCATTGAGAGGTACACCAAGGCGTCCAACGCCATGGTCAACACCTCCAAGACAACGCTTGTACAGGTCGGCTCCCCCACCTTCCCCCCACCATTTGGTATTGAACCTGTGCGCGGTACCTTCCGTCACCTGGGCGTTTTCACCAACCAACAAGGAGTTACGCTAAAAGACAATGAGGACTTGCTCCTCGCAGCGGTTAACTCTAGGATTTCCAGCTGGAACCGGCGGCACATCACCTTCCAGGGCCGAGCTCTGATGGCCAATGTGTTACTCCTCTCCAAAGTCTGGTTCCTAGCGCACGTCTGCCCATTCACAGATGCCTTTTATACGCGGCTTAATGTACTCCTCCGCTGTTGGATCTGGGGCTCAAACCATCCACCAATGGCCCTCTCAACCATTGCCCGACCCTGCAATGAAGGGGGCCTAGGGCTTCTGGACACGCGATCCCACGCCACCACAATCTTCCAGAAGTTCCTATGGCCGATTGACTGCTGGGACGCGACCCCCATGCCCCAATGGGCGCCCGCCCTCCGCCAGTCAGTGTCAGAAGCTCTGGGTCTTCCTAGAGCATCTCTGACCTCATTAGGGGAGTGGCTCACAAACCACCCAGGCCATCGCCTGAAACCATCCTCATCCCCCTACTGGAACCAGGCTCTCCTTGCCCTGAAACGAGTAGGCGCGCGGATCCACCATGCCTTCCCATACAGAAGGGAAGGCCCTGGCCTCAGCCCCCGTCGCCATGCAATTGTGCACAATAAACAAGTTTTCCCAACTCGCCTCAACCCCCAAGATCGTCCTCCCATCCGCCCAAGACTCATTGAGCTCCTCCCTCCCTCCGTGAGATTTGACCTTAAGGAATTGTGGAAGGACGTATATCACTCCATCCTGTCAGCAAAGGTGTCCAACACCTTATGGAGGGTGCTCCACTGTTCATACAGGACAGGGGACTGGACTGGCCCTACCTTCCAGCACTGAAGCTGCCCCCGCTGTGCGGAGCCTATTGACTCCCACCTCCATCGTTTTTTCACCTGTCCAGGTGTCGCCGCATTTTGGCCAAAGGCCCGCGCGCTCCTCCATGCTCAGCCCTGGTCTGAACACCCTGTGCAAGAACTCATGTTCGAGCAGACATTGCCTGGTTGCCACCAACCCCTCCGTGTCCTCGCCTATGCCACAGCCATCTGGACCATCCATAACTCCTTCCTTCATGCTGCCTTTAACCAGCAGGTGTGGACCCTTCCACACATGATCACCCACTTTCAGGTACACTTTGAGATGGCCCTGAAGGTATGCACTATGTCGCCAACCCTCCCCGCTCAGTTGTCACTGCAGCATGGCTCTGGCGTGCAAACCCCCCTCCCTTTCTCGATGCCTCCTTCCTCCCCTTCCCTCGCCTCAGGCTCTTAGGAGCCCAGGCGTAATTCAATAAACATCGATGAATCCCCCCTTGGGTTGAGACCATCTAGTACTAAAAAAGAATGAACTGTGGGCAGCCATGCTGCTGTATAATGCACTCCAAAATGAATTTGGCAGTGGTGACTGCACCCAAGTCGCTAATATCCCTGGCTTCCATCCATCAGGTCAAGTGATCAATAGCAACAATTATATACTTGGATCGATTGGCACTATTTGGCAGAGGTCCCACTACATCAATGGAAACGGTGTGCTAAGAGAACTGGGGTTTCACTAGTTGGTAGGTAATTTTCTATGGAAAGGTTTTCCTACTTGACACTGATGACAACAACTAATTGTTTCCAATACATTGTAATGCATGCTCTCCCAGTAGTATTGGGATTGCAACATCTCTAGTGTTTTCTGCAACTCTCTATGGCCTACATCCCGATGAGCATCCATAATTATTACAGGTCAGGCTGAAGGCTTAGGAAACTCAACGTCTGATCGCCAATCCACTTATATAGTTCTCTTTCACATAGAAAGGTATCCGCCCTAAGTCCATCTAGTACCTTGATCACATGTGGCAGCTCATCCTGGTATTTATTTACCACCATCTTCTCATACATTATGTCAGCTAGATCTGCTGTGATTGCAACTGTTGGCAGCCTAGAGAGATAATCCTCATTTTGGTTTTCGCTCCTGGTCAATTCAAATTCTCAAAATCATATGCTTGCATCTTCAACCCCAACGTGCAAGCCGTCCCTCCAGTTCATGAAGATTCTGTAGCCAGCGCAAGGAAGCGTGATCCATCACTACTTGAAATCTCACACCATGCAGATATACTCAAAACTGTTTATAAGCGTAAATTACCGCTAAACATTCTCACTCAGTAACGGTGTAATTCCGTTCTTGACAGTTCAAACTATGACTACAGAAGGCAACAGGATGCTTCACGCCATCATCATCCTTCAGAGTTAATACTGCCCCTATAGCGGAGAGTGAGGCATCCACTTGCACAATAAATGGTTTATCAAAGTTGGGGTATTGCAAAATGGGTGCACTAACTAGCGCGGTACATAATACATCGAAAGTGTTCTATCATCGTTCCATTCAATCAAAAGAAGTGTTTCCTTTAATAACTCAATAAGCGGGGCCCCAATGCAGCTGAAATTGGGAATGAACCATCAGTAATACCCAACCATTCCTAGAAACACTTGAATGTCACGCTTATTCGCTGGGCAAGTCATCTTGCTTATTGCTTCCACTTTAGCCAGCTGCGTTTAAGCCCATGTGAATCCATGACAAACCTGAGGTATTCTAATTGCTCCTTAAAGAAATGGCACTTTTGAGGCTTAATTTTGATATTAGCAGCGGCGAGGCGCTGAAACGCTTGCTCCAAATGGTCTAGGTGCTCTGTAAGTGTCCACAAAAACACATTGATGTCGTCAAGGTAAACTAGGACGCAGGACAGCTTTAATTCACCTAAAATCGTATCCATGGCATGCTGGAACGTAGCTGGAGCGTTACACAACCCTTGCAGCATGCGCATCAGCTGGAACAATCCTCTTGAGGCGATGATCACACATTTCTCCCATTCTGTTAATGGCGATTTGATCTGCCAATACCCCAAGATCAGATCCTTGGCAGAAAAATAGTTCACCCCCGCCCAATCAGTCTAATGCATCATCAATCCGCAGAAGAGGGTAAGAATCCTTCTTTGTTATGTTATTGAGTTTACAATAGTCAATAACCACTTGGTTCGTGACATCCTTCTTTTTGACAATGAGTACAGGTGACACCCACAGACTGTTCGATGGCTCTAGCATTCCTTGCTCAATAAGTTTATCTACTTCATTAAAGACAGGCTCTTCCGCTGCTTTTGAACGTCTAATAGGTCGTGAACAAATGGGAGGGTGATCCCCCATATCTATCCGATGTACCACCCCTTGAGCGCACCCCAGGTCATGATAATCATTAGTGAAAATATCCCAATACTTTTCAAATATGGCTATAGCCTTATCTTGTTGTTCCGCTGATAAATCCTGTGAGCGCTTCCCATGGTACTACAGTCAGTACGTCAAACGAGGAGCAAGCTGGTAATCTGAGATCTTGCCATGAGCCAAAGTCATAAATATGATGAACTTCCCCAATAGGAACAAAGTGTAGGTAAGCCACCACTTGGTGCCGCCTGATTATTATTTTCTCCTTCTGTAGGTTCGCGAGCAGCACCTTCACCTCCCCATTACCAGGAAACAATAACCCTAGAGCCACGTGTGGTTTGAGCTGCGAGTGCTGATGAGGCGCCAGGATTTCTCCATAAAGCCCCTTAGGGACTTCAATTTTGAGCTCAGTCCCTATTATGCCCTGGTGTCCAGACGGTAAGCTTAAAGGGCGCATTGCTTGAAGCGGGATTCCCTTATACTCATATATCTGGTTGGGAAGGATCTTAGTCCGCTGACTCAGTCACTAAAGCAAACAGGGATTACTCCATCACTGTATGCTAGATTGATCTGGCCGGAGTGGACTGGATCAGTTGGGATTCCACCAGAGGAAAAATATAATGGAATTTGTTGACCAAATATGGCAAGGGTTTCTTCTGCAATATATATCACAACAACAAATTTCCTCATGAAAGCCGCGCCAATTAACATATTGTAATGGTTATTTGGCAAAACCACCGCTGGAACAGACATCTGAACTGACCCAAATCGTTTAGGCAATGCGCTATATGCTCCTTCTGACACAGTGCTGTGCATTCCCGTGGTCCCATATACTATGTGATGGTCCACATCTGGTTTCAACATAAGTTTAGCCACCAACTGAGTGGAGACTATGTTCATAGGTGCTCCCGTGTGTATGATAGCGCGGATTTTCAGGTTTTGAACGAATATATCGCAATAAGTACATTCTGAGTAAGAAGAATCATTGGTGTGTATCGCTTGTATGTTCAAGGGCTTTGTGCTACTCAAAAAAGAAGAAATGCCCTTGCCGACTTATGGATACTCCCTAGCGATTTTCTCCACAAGAATGGCTATGGTAACCCCTACTAAAGGAGTGATGTTCAGTGAAGGATCCAGTTTGCTAATGTCAGTATGTTCCAGGATCTGCCACGCATATGGCTTCTGCACATCCTGGCGAAGCTCAGCCTGATGGGGTGAGCCTTTACTCATGGAAGCAGAAGCAGGGGCATCCAAAGAAAGCTGCTGGTATAACACATCATCCGATTGAGGGTTAATTCCTACCCAAAAAGATGTCTGGGGATTGTTGGGGACAAGTGATATGGACTTAGTGGAGCTATAGCGTCCCATCTCTACTCCGCTCAAGCTTTTCCCTGCTTGATTATCCTAGTTGGCATTGCATAAACATGTGGTTGACTAGGGCAATTGGCTGCATAATGCCCTCTGTGTCCACACTGGAAGAAAGTGTTCATGAAAGGTGCGCGTCTATAGTTTGGGGTGGAAGACCCAGGCCAATAATTGCCACTAAGGTCTAAGGTTGCGGATGAACTGGGGAAGCGTACCTGGGCCAAAAAGGGTATATTGAATCATATGAGGAACAAATACGTTCCAACGGCTGATAACCCAGTTGCTGTGGCCTATACTCCGCAAGGGTTGGAGCGGGGGCAACAGCAATTTTTTGGGCTACATTGGGGGCACTGTTTGTGGTGGAGAGCCGCCGTAAGGCATTCACAATCCAAATAAGTCCGGTATCCCCATCCAACACATTAGACATACCGTTATATAGTTCCCGATATGGTTTGACAGCCACTGTCATTGCTATACTTACATCTTCAGTAGTTAAGATATTGGCTCCAAGCAGAACGTATGCTTCCACTGAAAACCGCTCAGCAAATTCTGACAGAGTTTCATTTTGGTCAAACTGTATAGTCATAAAGTTGGCTTTTCGTTGACACATCTTGGTAGTGTCCCAAACAGCTGGATGATAATCACTTTTACTTGTGCATAAGATACCGAGCTGTTGGGAAGATAGCAGGTCACCTGATCAGCGCTTTCCACATCTAAAGCGATCAGCAATATTTTCACTTTCAGTCGATCTGTAGCTCCTTCCACAGCGAGATTAAACCGCTTAAAGTAACCGTGTAGGTTCCCATAATGACTAAAAGGAGGTAATTTCTCAATATAAATGAATTCGCTTTGCTCTGCAAACTGTTTGTTGATCAACTGTTGCAGCGTTTCATACTGCTGTTGCAATTTCTATTGGACTCCCCTTTCTTTGTTCAGTTGCTGTTCCAAAGCTTGTATTTTTAAAAGAACTTCTTCTATTATATACTGCAATCAGGGTTGCTGTTGGAACAGAGGAGGACTCCTCATTGTAGAGTAATAGGCTGTCTGGTTATTTTTCAACTGTAGTTGCTTAGAGGGCCCCCTGTAGTGAGCACCACTGTTGATTCTCAGCGTTTGAGCTCAATTCTGCCAAGTTGGTCTTACACAGGGTATGAGCCACTGAGCAACCAAATTGTACAATATGAGGATCGCCTATTTATAATAATACTTAATATAATATGTATAGAGCTATCGCCCCTGATTCAGACCTTTATTTTAATATTAATTGCAAACTTATCTGCACGCTCCCCTTCTTGTAAAAACCTTCCTTCCTTTTATCTTCCATCAGACTTTTTATACCTCAGTTCCTCATCCAGATGCGTCCTCAGCTTGGTACTCTTCTATTCTGCTTTCCTTTTCAACTTACTCTTATTTGTATCAAATCTTGGCATAAATCCTCTCAATTTGCCAAATGCCTCATTTCGATGTGCTTAAATTACCAGTACTGGTTCAATTACAGCAGATTCCATAAATTCCGCCATATTGACTTAGGGCTTATCATCTAGTCATATTGGAATCGTGACAGCCTGAGAAATTAGAAACCTGAAAAAAGAGAGCTTCTCAATATTAGTTTCAAACAGACTGAGACTATTAAGGACTTTACGGATAGATTCTTCCATGAGGCACAAGTTCTGCGTGGATGCAATTCAATAGATAAGTTTGACGCCAAGATTGCAATGGAGCACGTGATTATGTTTCTCTGTAAACTGCACAATAGCATGCTTCCCGCATTCAAGGAAAGCTTGGAAATCCAAGATCTTATCAACTACTTGAGAAGCTGTTTCCATAATTTCAATACTCCCAATTGGGATAAAGATCAGCAAAAATCTCTTTCTTGGGCTAAAAAGCAACACAATGTTCAACCAGGGGAAAAATTTCCAAAATATGAACCAAAAATTTGAGCAAAAGCAGCAAACAGGGCCAATCACTTGCCACAATTGTGGTCTACAAGGGCATTTTGCTAAACAATGCCACAGATGGTTCAACAAAAAGATTGTGTTAACTTTGCTCTAGAAATCAACAGTGACAATGAGTTGGGAAAAGAGCAGGTGAAGTAGAGGCGAAATGCTCTAACTCCACTGATTTTCAAACAATTATACCTGAACCTGATAAGCTCTTTAGGGCCGAAGATGTTGCTAAAGATAACCTCCTCCATATTGTGACTAATGATGTCATGATGGTCACCACTTGGGTCACAGCAAAAGCAACTAAACCCTTGAAAATTACCAAAGAAGCCCGAGCTGAAGTATCAAAACCCTACGCAAATCAGATTATTGAGCAGGGTTTAAACCTCCAACCCAGATGTTTGACCGACCTACCTAAGCTTAACAACATTCAAGTAGCTATTCCCATAAAGACCTTAGAAGATAACTTCCCAGATATTTGCTCAAGCCTGAAATCACACCTGGAATTGAGCATCAATAACAGCATTTATACAATAAATACCTCTTTAAAACTACTCTGAATTTAATTATGTGGACATAGCAGTAAACAAGGTGTGAGTTTGGGCCATCATTGATAGTGGCGCTCCTATCAATATAATCAGCACAAAGTTGGTTTAAAACTGAAAATTGCACCCGATGTTGCCCACTGTTAGGAATATGGAACATCTGGAGCGCATACAACCAAATCGCTGGGCGCATACAGTACCCTACCACTCAGATTTGGATCCATTGTAGTAACAGCACCTGCCATAGTGTTGCCAAATACAAACTATGATATCCTAATCAGGACTAATTTCCTAAGAAGATACGGAGTTGTTACCAATTA
This sequence comes from Massospora cicadina, assembly GCA_022478985.1. Classification (NCBI taxonomy): domain Eukaryota; kingdom Fungi; phylum Entomophthoromycota; class Entomophthoromycetes; order Entomophthorales; family Entomophthoraceae; genus Massospora; species Massospora cicadina. Next base: position 35,598 of record JAKSZP010008506.1, on the reverse strand, counting down.
TAAGGACAATACTCTCACCATTATTGGCCAGAATATTCCACTTTACTAAAACTGGGATAAGGCAGTTGAGAAAAAAACCCAGCCTATTCTTAAATTTGGCCTACAAAGATGGAGTCTTTCTAACTGAGTATGTCAAAGCACAGTTAAAGATAAAACTATTACCCACACAGATCAATGAGTCAAATGGCATTCCACTTTGATCAAATCAGACCATTACTATACCATCTGGAGAACAAGTAATTGTCCAGATGGGATTAACAATTAATATCCCAGAAGGACTTTATGGTGAATTATATCAACCATGGTCTAAATCTCTATCCAAACCAAACATTGCCCCTGGTATTATCATTCCAGGCCACGGAGAAATCCATATCTTATGTTCAAACCTGCAAAATTGGCCCATCTCCATCAAGGCGACATCAAACAATTGCTTTCTGCATCTGTTCCCTACCATGGAAATTCACTCATTCTATGAGTTCGGAACTTTGTCAAATTAGGGCTCCCCAATAAGGACCAACTCAGCATAAATAATGTTGTCCCTATGGCCAATTTAAGCATCCTAACCAACTCTGAGAAAGGCCAAGCTCAGGAGTTATTCTCTAAATATTGGGAAATATTTGCACAAGATGATTTTGACTTGGGATATGCTAATGGTGTCACCCACAAAATCAATACTGGATATCATAAACCTATTTGATTATGCCCAATTAGACACTCAAAATTATCAGAAGAAGCAGTATCCAAGGAAATTAAGGAACTCCTCAATTGTGGCATGCTAGTCCCTTCAAAAAGTCCATGGGCAGCACCAATTTTATTTTAATAGTGAAGGAAAAGGATGGAAATAACCAAGTAGGCATCAATTATCAGAAGTTAAACAACATCACAAAGAAGGACTTGTACCCACTGCAACAAATTGACGACACCTTGGATAGGCTAGGGGGCGTGAAGTTCTTCTTGGCAATAAACCTTATCAGCAGATATTAACAATTAGATCTTCCTGAAGAGGAGCGTGAGAAATGTGCAATCATAACCCAAGAGGGCCTATTTCCAGATGACTAGAATGCCTCAAGGGCTCTGCAATGCCCCAGCTACATTCCAACGAGCAATGGACACAATCCTGGGAGATTTGAAATTGTCATGTGTATTAGTGTACCTTGACAATATCAATGTTTTCAGCCGCACTTTTAATAAACCACCTGGAACACTTAGAAGAGGTTTTCAGAAGGCTAGCTGCTGCAAACATAAAAATCAAACCCAGAAAATGTCAGTTTTTCAAAGACCAACTGGAATACCTCAGATTTGTAATTGATAAAGTGGGTCTTTGGCCCCAACCCTCTAAGATGGATGCCATCTCCAAAATGAAAAGGCCCAAATCTAAGCGCAATATTCAAGTATTCCTAGGCATGATCAGGTACTATTGCCAATTTATCACTGACTTTGCACAACTTAGAGAGCCACTTTTCTATATGCTTAAAGATAAGGTCCCATTTGACTGGACTCCATCTTGGCAGGATGCATTTGACCAACTCTGATCAGCCCTATTAAGCACGCCTGTTCTTTGATACCTAGACTTTGATCACGAATTTATCATCCAAACTGATGCATCGCAAACAGCAGTGGGGGCCATGCTATCCCAAGTTGGAGAAGATGGTGAAGAACATCCCATTGCCTTCGCTAGTCAACCTCAAATGTTCATGAAAGGAACTAGACAGTGATGGAAGGAGAATGCTTAGCTGTCATATATGCTTGCATGCAATTAGGGTCTATTTTCATGGCTTTCATTTCAAAGTTGTTACTGATCATGCTTCCATAAGATGGTTAGAACAACTTAAGAGAACCTGAGGGCTGATTAGCCCGCTGGGCATTAAAGCTTTAAGATTATGACTACACTATTGAGCATCGAGCTGGGGCAAAACACCAAAATGCCAACTGTCTATCCCAACTACCCACCATTGCAACACTTAGTTGGGCCACCGATGAATTGTTTAAGAAAATGATCAGCGGAGAGTATCAAGATTATCCTGAATCCATCCAAAAAAAATCTTATCAGATCTACAAAAAATAAACTATTGAAAACGGGATGCTTTACAAGTTCATTGAGAATAAAAAGTTTATTTTCCCAAGACCATCAACCCAAACAGACCTAATAATGGCAGCGCATAAGGCCATAGGGAATGGTGGAATCAAGAAGATGAACGAGCATCTGAAGCAATTCTACTATTGGGAGTCAATGCATTTTGACATCCAAGAAGCACTAGAATGCTGTGCAGAGTGCTAAGGTGAAAAACCGTTCCAAAAAAGAACATCTTACCAGCTTGTTCAGCCCAAGTTTGCATGGCACACTGTGTCTATTGAAGTTGTTGGCCCACTTCCAACAGGCAATATGAAGGCCAAGTACATAATTGTAGCCATTGACCACTTGACCAAATGGATTAAGGCCAAGGCCATATGGGAAGCTGGAGCAGCAACTACCGCCAAGTTTGTCCTTGAAAACATCATCCACAAACATGGATGTCCCCAGGTTATTCTGACTGATAACAGAACCAATTTTATCTGCCAATGTCCTTGCTAAGCTCAACCAACTAATGGGAGTACAAGGTGTGCTTTCTACTTACTATCACCCCAAAACTAATAGGACTGTTGAACTTGCAAACGGGACATTGGTGAACTTTATCCTGAAATTTACCTCGACCAAACCATCCAAATGGAGCACTTATCTAAGTTTGGCAATCTTTGCCTACAATATCTCCTACAATTCATCAAACAGAATGTCTCCGTTTCAAGTATTATATGGTAGATACCCGGCCCTACCAATGCTGCTATATTTGGCCCTAGAGGATCCTGGAAAAAACACTTATCCTCAGTATGTTGAGAAGCTTGAAGATGCTTTAATCAAACTACAAGCTCAAGCCTTAAATTTTAAAATTATTGCGGGGAAGGCCGACCATGGGACGGACACTTCCAAATATGACTCAGAAGAGACAAAACTTAGTACCAGGGAAGGCACCTCAGAGAAGCGATGCTATCTCTTGTTGCCAGCGGGAACGCCACTATGGGGAGGGGAGGGAACGTGTGGAGGGGCCGTAGCCACAACTGAACACGTGTGGAGGAAGGGGTCTGATTTGATGAACCAGATTGGGAACCAGGAGGAGACCAGCTGTCGGCGACGCGGTGGGAGGTATCCAAACATCCACACTTGAAAGTGGTCCACCAAATGAGACCGAAAATCTGTGGACAGCTTCTGGGAGGGTGGGGGTGGAGCCTACGATGGCATCTAAGACAATCGTGTGGATGGTCCACATGGGGATTGCAAACACTAAAGCATGGAGGGGGTGGAAGAGAGGAGGCCATTGATAGAGCAAACATATCTCTTGACAGACTGAAGGGATGCGTTTGATCCTGGCCCAGCAGACGTTGAACTTCGTGCCATATCACTTTAGAGGTAGAGCACTTCTCAAGGCGGTAGAAAAGCGTTCCATACTGACCAAACATGACACAGTAGGAGTGTAAAGCGTTAGAGCGCTAAGCTGTACGATACACCCGCCTCAGGCAGCGCCACACATGGGAGTGGACTTGAGGCTGCAACAGAGGATGGTGTACGTATTTCCAGATAGTTTTTGGGTCTCAATGGAGTAAGGGATTTCCATCATGTCCAGGTAGTCCACCCTGGATAGGACATGGAGCCGAATGGGGATCACGCCATCATGGATGGGTAGCCCCTGTACCTCTTGTGTGAACTGAGGAGAGGGGTGGCATCTTTGGTTTGTATGTCTACTAATACGAATTCTCCACTCTGCGCTCCACATGGAGAGTAGGATTCGTTTGTAGTGGGTTTTTGTCCCGTGAGGACCTGTGGCCGATGTGTGTGATGCGAGGTATTTCATCAGGGAGTGGGGTTTTGATGGATTGTTGAGGCCCAAGGCTCGGTAGAAGTTGGAGCAGGCTGCGCGGGACCAGTGTTGGGATGGTAGTGTGGGAGCGGTGACGGCCGCGATCCAGGTGCCCAGGATCTTGGCAGCATGGGCTTTGAAGTCAAGCAAGCCCATGCCACCATGATGATGAGGGCCAAACATGATCTCTAGCCGCACTGGTGGAGGGCGGCCTGACCAAAGCCATCCTTGCAGCAAGGCATACAAGGATTTGAAGAAGCTTGGGGAGAAGGGGATGGCGTGGGCTCTGAACCAGACTTTGGAGAGGAGCATAGAGTTGGCTAAAACAACCCTGCCAGTGAGGGAAGTAGGGTGGGCTCTGAGAGAGGCGATTCGCTTCATCACGTTGTCCAGAATATGGCACTCCATTACTGCTGACGCGTATCCACCTGCCTCCATCCACACCCCCAGATGGCGTACCGGTCCTATGTGGGACGTGGCACAAAGGGGAGCACCAGTGGGGCGGTGTGTGTTGAGCCAGTGGGGCGAGGATGTGGGCGAGCAGATGGGCCGGGTTGGGAACTTTTTTCTGGGGTCCAGAAGTTCTGAAACTGACCAAGGATGATGATTTTGGTTTTGGAAGCATTCAGTGCTGCATTGCTTACCCGGGAATATTCCTAGATGAGAGCTTTAAGCGCACGTGCATCTTAATTATTAGACACCCCAACCACACAATCATCTGCGAACGCCATTATCTTGACTGGGGCTTGCCTGGCACATGGACCCCAGTGAGTTGGGCATTCACATTTCGAAGTAGTGGATCAAGGCTGAAGTTGTATAAGAGTGGGCTGAGGGGGTCCCCTGTCGCAAGCCCCTTTGAGTGTGGATTACTTCCGTTAGGAAGCCAGGGCCACATACTGCCATTATTGCAGATTCCGTGAGCAGCATTACCCAGTTGATGAAGCGAGGGGGTAAGCGGAACTAATGGAGGCAGGCCCTGAGTTATTCCCAGTTTACTCTATCATAGGCCTTTTGTTGGTCCAAGAATACAAGTGTCCCAGAGGCTGTGGATTGACATACATTAGCCACAGAGTGCACGTTATCCCAAATTGACCTTCTGGGTATGAAACCAAATTGTTCTGGGGAGATGGTGGCAGATGCTACAGTCCCTAAATGGTTAGCCATGATTTTCGTTAAAATATTTAGTGTCTGTGTTTGTTAAAGAAATGGGGCGCCAGTTGGCCTAAGTCTAGCTTATCCCCTTTCTTGAAGAGTGTGACAGTAAAGGCCTCATGTCCTCCTGGTAGGAGGCGCGTTTCCAACAGGCTTTGGTTAAGTGAGGCGAGCAGCAATGGGGATATATATTTGAAGTACTTTTTGTAGAACTCATAAGGAATACCATCTGGGCCTGGGAATTTTTGGTTTGGCGCACCGCGATTGGCTGTCCATAATTCAGTCAGAGTAATCAAAGTCATTTTTTCAGGTATAGGAGAATGGTGCAGATGTGAGCTCAGTCACTAAATTCTGCCACTTTGGCTGGCTGAATTGATCAGATCAGTACAACTCAGAGTAATAGTTTTGTGTTTCAATTGCCACTTTGGCTGGCATATCCGCAATGGAGTCATCCGATCTTTGCACCTGTGTGCAGGCCACGCTCTGGCATGGTGTGAAAATTTTTTAAAGAAATGTGCGGTGCACTTGTCGCCTTTTGTGATGCATGTGGCCCTGTACTGAACACAAACCTGATGTTTGTGTTGCCTTTCGAGTGCGTTGAGGTGGGCAGCTGCCTCCACCCACTTCCAGCCCCATGCAGAGCTGTATCCTGTAGCTGGGATATTGGACTCCAGGTGTGCCAACTCTGCCAGAGCGTGCGAAATGACCGCTGATGTGGCTTGTGAGCATCTGGAGGAGAGATGGCGAGAGTGGCAGATGGTGTCATCTTTGAAAGTTGCCCATGTGGAAATGGGGTCCGCGCAAAATGGTGCAACAAACTTTTTTGCTAAAGTTGCTGCTTCCACCCACATGGAAAATCCTGGTGACGCAAGCTTGGAGGGGCAGATTTTGCACCAATGTGGGGCCTTAGCAGCTGTGACAGGTAGGTGGTAGGTTAGCAAGACCAGTTGATGGTCAGAGAATTCCATTTTTGTTGTTTTGAAAGTGATAGATGTGGGGTTGGAATTTCGCCAGCGTTAGGATAAGGTTGATGCGGGTCATGGACCTTAATTGGCCGTTGTAGACGTGGGGACACATCATGTTTTTCGAGCAGCAGGGCATGTCACAGCAGCGCATCCATTAACCTGAGGGTGGCCTTTAGAACGCGCAGTTCTATGTGACCCTGGGGGGCATGGGGTGAGGAAGGCCACCGGTCCATTTGTGTTTAGCCAACAGTTCATGTTGCCGACTAGGAAAGAGTCTGGGGGTAGTGGGAGGGATTTGACCAATGAGAAAATTTTTCCCAACGCTCACATGCGCCATTTGGGGCATAGATGTTGACAATTGCGTGTGCTACATCAGCCTATGAGAAAGTGACAACAAGCACTCAGCCATTTAGGAATGTTCTTGAGGATAAAAATTTGAAAAGATTATTTTTCTGAATTAGCACCCCACAGTGCTTCAACCAAAAGGATAGGGATGGGAGGAGAATTGTTTTCCAAGCTTCCTCAGAACCTCGTGGACAGTGGGACTCCTGGATGGCCAGGATATCCACGGGTAAATTGTGTTGTAAAAAACTCAGTTTCCTAGCCCAGGACAGGGAGGCCTTGAGTCCGGCGATGTTCAACGTCCCTAAAGTGAAGGTTTCCCCCAATGCACCTTAGGTGCAATGGGGTGGGCACCTGGGCCCACCAGCCTCCTCTAGATCCCCACAGGCCTTCACAGCAGCACGGGTGTTAGCAGCAACGCTATCAGGGTTTTTGTTAATTTTTGCAGAAAGAGTTGCATTGGCTTTAGCCTTCACTTTTTGTTTTCCTGACGTCAGACAAATTTTTTGTGGTGCAGATGAGTTTGGTGCACCGTTGAGCAGGTCAAAAATTTTTTTCAGTTGGGATGGGTCCCAAGTCAGTTTTGACCAGAGCTTGGGTGCAACGATTGGGTGAGATCGAATCCCCCATCAGATCCTCGGATTGAGTGGCCCGCTTGGCATGGGCTTCTCAATCTGATTGGTTGATGGATTCCCAAGTTGCTTCTGCTGCGAAGGTTTCTATGTCCTCCTGGCATTGTGAGTGTGGGATAGCGGTGGTGGCTTTGGCCGCTTCCTTGGCCGCAGCCCTGCGGGCCTGCTTGGCCTTCTTCTGCTCATGTGGGGAGATAGGCTTTACCAGTAGGTAGCAGCCTTGTGCTCCCCACGGGAAAGCCTCTTTGGTGCTTGCTGTTGGTTCGTAGTGCGCCTATCCGCTGGCCATGGCTGCCGAAGGGTGCTCTTGTAATGTGATGCCCTCCTTGGTGGGGCATGCATGTGCCTTATGGCTGAATGCATCACAGTGGGTGAAAATGGGGGCGCGCTGTCCACGGTCACCTGGAATGGGTGGATGGTATGCCCTGTGATATTAATAAAAGTGGAGTGCGGGATTTGGGTTAGTCCTTCGCGATCTCCTCGGTTGGGGTCAGGACTGCAATGGCTTTGCCGGTGCACAAGTGTGGCATCAGTGTGAAGCATTGCATTTTGAAAATTTGTATTTCGCCATATATGGCAAGGCCATCTTTCAGGTGTTGTTTCAAATTGTCACGTTTTACCATAGTAGGCAAAAAGTCAAATGTGAGGAAAATTTGGTTTGATTTTGTCCATCTGATGCATTTAGTTTTGACAACCCATTGCCCTTCAGGGAGGTCAACCACTATGCGCACCACTGCAGCCTCATCTGCTGCCTCTTTGCTTTCGAAGCCTAAGTCCAGCCAACCACATGACATGGAGTGAGGTGCGACGTATACCACGGTCAGGAAAATTGTGTGCACATCTTCACAAAATTTTTCACATAAGGCCATTTGTTGGATGTCCAGAAACACGTGGACTCCAAATTCCACTAACGAAAGTGGCTGGGAGTGTGGCGTGTTGATGTACTGGTTGCATCGTGCTTGCCATGTGAGTATCTCCGGGGAAATAGTGACCACCAGTTTTTTAAAATTTTTGTCTATTCCGCAGGTTTCTCCAAGGCGTTTTTGAACATTGGAGGCCGCAGGCCTCTACCTGCTCCTCTTACCTTAAATTCCCAACTGCTCCCTGACATGGGCGCAGACTAATCTCCTCTATGAGATTATCAAACTAGATTCAGTCTGAATTGAATAGGTTGCAAAAGTGATTGCAATGAGAAAGAAAAGTTTTTATAAGCTTAAGCCTTCAACATCAGTTTTGCTGAGAAAAAGGCCTGACATCAAAAGGACATAGAGAATCAATACCCACTGGCCAAATTTGAAGTTAACAATAAAGTTCTATTTTAGCACCCACAGATCAGGCTGATTGCAAAAGTTAGATTGCATCTGGGTTGGGCCATTCAAAGTAATTGAGAAAACGTCTAAGTTCATATACACAATCAAGGATATTAGGACCAGCCATATATACAACTGAGTCCATGCAAAATTCTTAAGAAGGTTTAGTAAGCAGGCTGGTTAAGAAAAGAAAAAGTGGAAAAAAAGAAAACACAAAAACAAAAAAAACAACTATAATATTTATGTTTAAATTTGATTTTATTGTGGGGAAGGCCGACCATGGGACGGACACTTCTGAATATGACTCAGGAAAGATAAACTTAGTACCAGGGAGGCACCCCAGAGAAGCGATGCTATCTCTTGTTGCCAGCGGGAACGCCACTTATGGGGAGGGGGAGGGAACGTGTGAAGGGGCCGTAGCCACTATTGAGCACGTGTGGAGGAAGGGGTCTAATTTGATGAACCAGACTGGGAACCAGGAGGAGACCAGCTGTCAGTGATGCGGTGGGAGATATCCAAACATCCACGCTTGAAAGTGGTCCACCAAATGAGACCAGAATCTGTGGACAGCTTCTGGGAGGGTGGGGATGGAGCCAGCGATGGCATTAAGACAATCGTGTGGATAGTCCACATGGCGATTGCAACCACCAGAGCATGGAGGGAGGGTGGGAGGGGGAGGCCATTGATGAAGCAAACATATCTCTTGACAGACTGAAGGGATGCGTTTGATCCTGGCCCAGCAGACGTTGGACTTCGCGCCATATCACTTTAGAGGTGGGGCACTTCTCCAGGCGGTGGAACAGTTTTCCATACTGTCCACACACGACACAGGATGAGTGTAAAGCGTTAGAGCGCTCAGCTGTATGATACACCCGCCTCAGGCAGCGCCACACATGGAAGCAGACTTGAGGCTGCAACAGAGGATGGTGTGCGTATTTCCAGATAGTCTTTTGGGTCTCAATGGAGTAAGGGATGTCCATCATGTCCAGGTAGTCCACCCTGGATAGGACATGGGGTCAAATGGGGATCACGCCATCATAAATGGGTAGCCCCTGTACCTCTTGTGTGAACTGAGGAGAGGGGCGGCCTCTTCGGGTTGTATGTACACTAATACAAATTCTTCACTCTGCGCTTTGCATGGAGAGTAGGATTCATTTGTAGTGGGTTTTAGTCCCGTGAGGACCTGTGGCCGATGTGTGTGATGTGAGGTATTTCATCAGGGAGTGGGGGTTTGATGGATTGTTGAGGCCCAAGGCTCGGGAGAAGTTGGAGCGGGCTAGGTGGGACCAGTGTTGAGATGGGAGTGTAGGAGTGGTGACGGCCGCGATCCAAGTACCCAGGATCTTGGCAGCATGGGCTTTGAAGTCAAGCAGGCCCATGCCACCATGATGATGAGGTCCAAACATGACCTCTAGCCATACTGGTGGAGGGCGGCCTGACCAAAGCCATCCTTGCAGCAAAGCATACAGGGATTTGAAGAAGCTTGGAGAGAAGGGGATGGCGTGGGCTCCGAACCAGACTTTGGATAGGAGCATAGAGTTGGCAAGAACAACCCTGCCAGTGAGGGTAGTAGGGTGGGCTCTGAGAGAGGCGATTCGCTTCATCACGTTGTCCAGTATACGGCATTCCATTACTGCTGACGCATATCCGCCTGCCTCCATCCACACGCCCAGATGGCGCACTGGTCCTATGGTAGAACGTGGCACGAAGGGGAGCACCAGTGTAGCGGTGGTGTTGAGTTAGTAAGGCGTGGACGTGGGCGAGCAGATGGGCCGGGTTGGGAACTAATTGCTGGGGCCCAGCAGTTCTGAAACTGACCAAAGAGAATGATTTCGGTTTTGGAGGCATTCATTGCCGCGTTGCTTACCCGGGAATATTCCCGGATGAGGGCTTCAAGCGCGCGTGCATCTTTGTTATTAGACACCCCCACCATGCAATCATCTGCAAATGCCATCTTCTTGACTGGAGTTTGGCCTGGCACATGGACCCCAGTGATTTGGGCATTCACATTTCGCAGTAGTGGGTCAAGGCTGAAGTTGTATAAGAGTGGGCTGAGGAGGTCCCCTTGTCGCAGGCCCCTTTGAGGGCGTACTACTTCCGTTAGGAAGCCTGGGCCATGCACTGCCATTGTCGCAGATTCCGTGAGCAGCATCACCCAGTTTATGAAGCGGGGGGTAGGCGAATATTGATGGAGGCAGGCCCTAAGGTATTCCCAGTTTACTCTACATAGGCCTTTTGTTGGTCCAAGAATACAAGTGCCCCAGAGGCTGTGGAATGACATACATTAGCCACAGAGTGCACGTTATCCCAAATTGACCTTCTGGGGATGAAACTGAATTGTTCTGGGGAGATGGTGGCAGATGATACAGTCCCTAAACGGTTAGCCATGATTTTTGTAAAAATTTTGGTGTCTGTGTTTGTTAGAGAAATGGGGCGCCAGTTGGCTAAGTCTAGCTTATCCCCTTTCTTGAAGAGTGTGACCGTAAAGGCCTCATGTCCTCCTGGTAGGAGGCATGTTTCCAACAGGCTTTGGTTAAGTGAGGCTAGCAGCAATGGGGATATATATTTGAAATATTTTTTGTAGAACTCATATGGAATGCCATCTGGGCCTGGGCATTTTCAGTTTGGCGCACCGTGTATGGCTGTCCATAACATATTCGGAGTAATTAAATTCATTATTTCTGGGTATTGGAGAATGGTGCAGATATGAGCTCGGTTGAGAAATTCCGCCATTTTGGCCAGCTGAATTGGTTCAGCTCAGTATAACTTGGAGTAATATCTTTGCATTTCGATTGCCACTTCAGCCAGTGTGTTTGCAATGAAATTATCCGATCTTTGCACCTGTGTGCAGGCCACGCTCTGGCATGGTGTGAAAATTTTTAAAGAAGTATGCGGTGCACTTGTCACCTTTAGTGATGCATGTGGCCCTGTATTGGACACAAACCCAATGTTTGTGTTGCCTTTTGAGTGCGTTGAGGTGAGCAGCTGCCTCCGCCCACTTCCGGCCCCATGCAGGGCTGTATCCTGTGGCTGGAATGTTGGACTCCAAGTGGGCCAATTCTGCCAGAGCGCACGAGATAACCGCTGATGTGGCTCGTGAGCGTCTGGAGGAGAGAAGGTGATAGTGGCAGATGGGGTTTTCTTTGAAAGTTGCCCATGTGGAAATGGGGTCCATGCAAAATGGTGCAAAAAACAATTTCGCCAAAGTTGCCTCTTCCACCCACATGGAAAATCCTGGTGACGCAAGCTCGGGGGGCGGATTTTGCACCAATGTGGGGCCTTTGCAACTGTGACAGGTAAGTGGTATGTTATCGAGACCAGTCGGTGGTTGGAGAATTCCATTTTCATTGTTTTGAAGTGGGAGATGTGGGGTTGGAATTTCGCCAACATTAGAATAAGGTCGATGCGGGTCATGGACCTTAATTGGCCATTGTGGACGTGGGGATGCGTTATGTTTTTGAGCAGTGGGGCATGTCATGGCAGCGCATCCATTAACCCAAGGGTGGCTTTTAGAACGTGTAGTTCTACATGACCCTGTGGGGCGTGGGGTGAGGGCAGCCACTGGTCCGTTGGTGAGGTTAGCTAACAGTTCATGTCGCCAACTAGGAAAGAATCAGGGGGTAGCAGGAGGGATTTGACTGATGAGAAAAATTCCTGATGCTCGTGTGTACCGTTTGGGGGTGTAAATGTTGACGATTGTATGTGCAACGTTGGCCCACGAGAAGGTGACTATGAGCACTCAGCCATTTAGGAATGTTTCTGATGATGTGAATTTGAAAAAATTATTTTTCTGAATTAGCACCTCACAGTGCTTTGACCAATAGGATAGGGATGGGAGGAGCATTGTTTTCCAAGCTTCCTCGGAACCTCATGGACAGTGGGTTTCCTGGATGTCCAGGATATCCACGGGTAAATTATTTTGTAAAAAACTCAGTTTCCTAGCCCGGGACAGGGAGGCCTTGAGTCCGGCGATATTCAGCGTCCCTAGAGTGAAGGTTTCCCCTATTGCACCTTAGGTGTGAGGGGTGGGCCCCCAGGCCTACCAGCCTCTTCAAGGTCCCCATGGGCTTTCACAGCAACACAGATGTTAGCAGCAACGCTATTGGGGTTTTTGTTAATTTTTGCAGAAAGAGTTGCGTTGGCTTTGCCTTCGCTTTTGTTTTCCCAACGTCAGACAAATTTTTTGCGGTGCAGATAAGTTCAGTGCACTGTCGAGCAGGGCAAAAAAAATTTTCAATTGGGATAGGTCCCAAGTTGGTTTCAACCGGAGCTTGGGTGCAGCGATTGGGTGAGATCAAATCTCCTATCGGATCCTCAGATTGAGTGGCCCACTCGGTATGGGCCTCCCAATCTGATTGGGTGATGGATTCCCAAGTCACTTCCACCGCGAAGGTCTCCATGTCCTCCTGGCGTTGTGAGTGTGGGATGGTGGTGGTGGCCTTGGCCACTTCCTTGGCTGCAGCCCTACAGGCCTGCTTGGCCTTCTTCCACTCCTGCGGGGAGATGGGCTTTACCAATAGGTAGCAGCCTTGTGCTCCCCATGGGAAAGCCTCCTTGGTGCTTGCAGTTGGTTCGTAGTGCGCCTCTCTGCTGGCCATGGCCATCGAGGGGTGCTCTTGGAATGTGATGCCCTCTTGATGGGGCATGCGTGTTTCTTATGGCTGAACGCGTCACAGTGGGTGCAAATGGGGGGCGTGCTGTCCACAGTTACCTGGAATGGGTGGGTGGTATGCCCTGTGATGTCAATAAAGGTGGAGTGCGGGATCCGGGTTAGGTCCTTCATGATCTCCTCAGTTGGGGTCAGAACTGCGATGGCTTTGCTGGTGCACAGGTGTGGCATCAGCATGAAACGTTGCATTTCAAAAGATTGTATTTCTCCATATATGGCGAGACCATCTTTCAGGTGTTGCTCCAAAATATCACGTTTTACCGTAGTAGGCAAAAAGTCAAACGTGAGGAAAATTTGGTTTGATTTTGTCCATCTTGTGCATTTGTTTTCGATGACCCATTGCCCTTTGGGAAGGTTGACCACTATGCGCACCGCTGCAGCCTCATCTGCTGCTATTTTGCTTTCAAAACCCAGGTCCAGCCAACTGCGTGACATGGAGTGAGGTGCAACATACACCGCGGTTGGGAAAATTTTGTGTACATCTTCACAAAATTTTTCCCATAAGGCCGTTTTTTGGTTGTCCAGATACACACAGACTCCAAATTCCACCGACAAAAGTGGCTGGGAGTGTGGCGTGTTGATGTACTGGTTGCATCGTGTTTGCCACATGAGTATCTCTGGGGAAATTGTGACCGCCAGTTTTTTGAGATTTTTTTCTATTCCGCCGGATTCTCCAGGGCGTTTTTGAGCGTTAGAGGCTGCGGGCCTTCCGCCTGCTCCTCTTGCCTTGCTTGCCCAACTGCTCCCAGACATGGGCGCAGACTAATCTCTCTATGAGATTATCAAACTAGATTGAGTCTTGAATTGAATAGGTTGCAAAAGTGTTTGCAACGAGAAAGAAAAGTCAGTAATATAATATTTATATATGATAGTTTTATTTTAATTAATGTTTTAGTTCACTTTTGAGGTTGGGGAGAGGATACAACTTCAAACTCAACGGGCATTTGGGCCATCATACTTAAGACTCATCAGGCGCTCAGGCTGAAGTTACCAAATAGAAAACTTAACTCCATGTTCATTGGGCATTTGGGCCAATGTTAATGGACCATTATAGGCTAATTGGGAATCTTAGGGCTTATGTTCAAGTCAAGAAGAGGGAAATGTCAGATTCTAGTGGTTGACTCAAAAATAAACCTTTTGACAACCATCAGATCAAGCCAATTACCATTTCAGCGCTTGAGCTAACACCTATACTCTCACCTCAAATGCCTATTCCAATCATACAATTCAGGCCAAACATCTCAATGTCAGTTTTATCAATTACTTTATCAAAGTTCTCAGCCCAATTATGCTTGCATATTATGGCCAATTTCTTATGCTTCAAATCTCAGAATTGGTCCCAATTATCAGAAACACAATCAACTAACTTGTATACAAAATCGTTCAGGACTGACCCAAAGTTAATGTCTGAAAATCCCATGAACCATCAGACAAACGAAAACAGTAATCAATTTTCTGCCCTAGGGCGAAATTTGTATGCCAATCCACGTAATTGGCACAATAGCACTTGCATGGACCGCCCAAAAGGGGTTACCTAGTGCTATTGAGGTAGAGGCCTGCTGACGTCCCAATTAGGGGTATGTCATTTACTTCAATCAAGGCAAGAATTTCACAGAAGGTGTATTTCTTCAGCAGTATGACAAAACTCAAATCCTGAAGATCCTAGGACAATTTTGCATGCTTTTATCACAATTTTTGTACCTGAAATCCTCCTGATTCTAAGGATTTTGCCACCAATATACTAAGAAAGGGTCTCATTTGTATCAGTTCAAGGGCCAAACTGAGGTGGTAAAATATCTGCTGAAATTTTGTGCTTGAATGTGGCCAGGAGATGCCCTAGAGATTAATAACGGGACCTGGCCTAATGACAGATTATCTAATAAATATCTTAATAAGAATTTTATCTCATCTCTTTCCTGGTTTTCTCACTGAATCCTTTCTTTGGAGAAAGTGTCAACAAGCTGGATGCGCCTAATCCACAGCTTGTATATCTATCTGCCCTAAAAGAAGTTCCCATATACAAGGGGAAAATTACATCTGAAATTGGATGGAAGAGTTGAGGTAATTATTTTAGTCCTAGTGAGTTTTTGAACGGTCCAAATATCGTAAACTACAGGCACTAATGAGGATCAATTTCCAGAACTTCAACCTGAATAGACGTGCAGGATAACAATAAACAAGCGAGTGATCATCAGAATTTCACAACACCCATGGAGCATTGTCAACACCTTATCACCCTGAAACCAATGGCACCATGGAACGTTTAAATGGAACGCTGGTAGGCATATTACAAAGGTTAATTATAAGCAAGGCGTCCAGTTAGAACCTTTTCTTATCTTCTTCTGTATTTGCCTATAGAATCTTGTATCACTTGGCCACAGGGCATTCACAATATGCAATATTATATATAAATTACAACTATTCCCCCAACCTTGTATTCATGCATTGCTCAAAAAAGTATTAGCCTGGATGCCTATCTAGCAAATCTGACTAGAACTTTGATCCAATTTTAGAGCGCAGCTTTAATAATGTGCTGGCTCATAAAGTTAAATCTCAGAAGCGGGGTAACAAGAGCTGACAGATACTACCCACTTTGCAGCAGGAGATTGTTTTTATATTATGATAATCATGGATTGGACAGACTAGTAAACTGGATCATGTATGGAAAGGCCCATATGAGATCATTGAGAAGACTTCCACGGATGCCTACACACTGAAGCATCCAGTTAAGGATCATCTCATTAATTGGGTGCATGTCAAGTTCTTAAAACATGACCAGCAGGTTCCAGGATGATGGGCCTATGCTCTCAATAAATTAGGACCCCCTCCCATCTCCTCTAGCTGATGTTTGGTCAAGCGGGGGAAATGTTGTAATTGGTTTGGCCAAGCATCAGGATTTGCTAGTTATAAAGGATTAATTTCATAATTATCTACTATCTAGATATCAGAATCGTTCAAACTAGTTACTATGCCCCAAAACCTCTGCTTTTATAAATAGTGACCTAAAGTATTAATCTATTATTTGGTAGATCCTAATACCTTCTGGAACATCTCTTGTTCCATTACATACTCGTTGGCCATTGAAAATGTGTTCTCAAATATATTACTACTCTTAATCATTTGGAATAATTATATTATGCCAACCCGGTGCCAACGTAAACCCAGCAGTAATAGGGCTTTATAATCATCAGGGCCATTTGCCAGTACTTTGACTATGTACACCAGAATGCCTCTTTAGGGGAAAATACTACAAGCCTTAGTTTTCACTCTTAAGCCCATTTTGATATTGTCAATTTGGAAATACATTTTGGAGGTCTTCTTGGTAAATATAAAAGCACCAATGAGAATGAAGGTGGAACGAGCATATCTGAGGAATAAAAAGGAGTGAGGAACCTTTTTTTCCCTGTTAAATAGTGGAGAGCCATCTAGGAAGATTTAGGAAAGCAAGCCCAAGAGCCTCTGGAAGTACTAGATACCGAAGTGAACTTTAACTTTAATAAGTATCCCTGTTATTATAAATTAAGTGTGCGTACCAATTTTAGTTTAAAAAAATAAAGTCTCCAAGCTTTACCTTTTTAGTATGTGTTATAACCTGTGCTGCTAAGTTGTGAAGCCCATGCAAAATTCAACAGGATACATATATGCGTTTTTAGATTTACATCCCCTCATTTTTGGCCGCATATATGCATTTTATGATTTTAATAAATCACCATTTTTGGCCTCATTTATGCATCAAATCATTGAAAGGGTTAAGAGCCCAGTATAAACTTACTAGACATCTCTGTAACTTATATGCCCCACTCTGTTAGCTTCATTAATTTGGGACACTCACAGGAGAGTTTACTTTTATTATTTGCAACTTTTTGATATATAATTATAACGGATTCCATATTAAACATATAAGCTCAGAAGCTTAATTTAAGGGGAGGATTGTTCTTTGCTTTAGCTATGTTATAACTTACTCAGGTATCTTGAGCCAGCAAACAGAACTGCTCATTTTGTAATTAAATTTGGGTCAGCTCAGCTCAAATATGTGAAGGAATAGGTTTTAGAATGAATGGTGTGCCCATCTGATGTTCATTAGAACCTTAGATTAATTTATAATATGGGCCATATGGTTTACTTATCTAAGATCTGAACTTCTTATTTAAACAACTTGGAATTTAGCCTCCACTATAAGCTAAATCAAAGTGCACTAAAACCCAGGGTCTACGTAGAGGGATTACAAAACTAATTGTAAGGCTATATCAGATTTTGCTCCTTAGGCTGACAGTTGCAATCTAGACTTTGTTCTTGGATGCTGTCAGGCTTTACCCCAATATGAGTATAGACTCAAATTCAGGTTTCTAAATGGAAGATCATTTTAATTATCTCATTTCTGTATTTAAGCAATAGTTTATTGAGCAATGCGTCATCAGGCCAAAGGGCCAAACTTACCATTGACTTTAAGTTGTTATTCTGCTGATCAATGCTTTATTGGACTGAAGGCTCAAAATTTTTATTAGCTTCAAAGCTATATAGTATCAATTAATCCCCATTTACATATCTGAATATTCACATGAAATACCTGGGATAAATCACCAAAACAACCACTTTCTTTAAGCTTAGCCAATTCACCCCTAGACCTGATTAGTCCCTATTTTCCCTAGCCCTATTAAAGGGCTAGTATTGTATCAAATATAGGCCCTTTTTTACTCAAACGTGGAATGTTGTCTAGTTTAAGACCAGAAATTTTTCATGTATAAATAAACAGAAATTTTTATTGGTGAAAGTCCTTCTACTGATTGATTAGATTGCCTTTTATAATAATTGGGCGGTATTGTTGGGATACACCATAAGGGTCACACAGGTCAAACCCACTGAACAACAGACAGACAATATGGGGATCGTTGGTCCTCCAAACATACCGGAAATTATAGTAAATTAAAAGCAATTGCCCTGAAACCACTTTTCTTTATTTTAATAAATAGAGCAACTCTTTGCTGTTCTAATCTCTCCACTATTAACAACATCCTTCTTTCCATTGCCCATCTTGCTTATATATCAGTGACTTTGGATGATACCGTTCTCTTAGCTTAGACTATTCTATTCCACTAATTCTCATTGGTTTTGGCTGGTATTCTTCAATTCTCTATCGCCATAGTTCAAGACGATCTAAATTATATTCATCAAATGTTGACATCACCTTATTGCTTTATTTTTAGATGCTTTAATAATAATTTGTTATGTCCCAATATTGACTCATTTTATGGCGCTTGAATACTCATAAGCAATCATTCTAATTGGAGGAATCTTGCCATTCTGCTTAAGTTCTTCAGAGCTTATTGTCCATGCATATCAGAATTTCAACATTACCCTCCCCCTTTGAATGGACAGTAAGTCTCCTATTATTTATATGTTTGTAGAAACTTTGTGTGCATGCAATTAATGATTTGACCACTCACTGGGTCTTTGATGGTGTAGGCGTTGACACCCATTTTCTCAATTACTTCAATTGGACCAATCCAAATATTGGCCAACTTGTGCTTCCACCCAAGCCCATGTGGTAGTGGAAAAATACCATCTCTCCTTCTTGGAACTAGGCTAAACTTCTATGCCGTACATGATCAGTGGTCAGATTCTTAATCTTTTTGGCCAATCTAAAAGAGTACGCTTCTGTTTGTAACTTGATCAATGTATCAGCTAAATTCATCAAGTAACGGTGGGGATCCATTCCACCAGTATCTTCTACACACAAACAAAGCAATTCTGGAAGGGCAGGGTGTTTTCCATACAACAGTCAAAAGGGGCTCTTGCCCGTGGTGGAATGCTAGCTGATATTGTAAGCAAAGATGGCGGTAGACAGGAAGGAACTCCAAACAGAGGGTCTATTGGTTACCAGTTTCTTAAGAATGTTCATCAGGGTCTCATTAACCTGTTCGACCATTACATTAGACTCAGGGTAATATGGGTTCATCAGAACCCTGCGGATGCCCATTGGCTAATTCAACTTGGAAAGGATGTTCAAGGTGAAGTTGGTTCCATTATTGGTAAGAATGAACTGAGGGCAGCCATGTCACTGGATAATACATTCCATTACAAACTTGGCAACTGTGATTGCCCCCAAATCCCATATTGGCCATTCTTCAACCCACCTGGTCAAGTGGTCAATAGCCACCAGAATGTACTTACACCAGTTAGATCTTATTGGCAGAGGGCCAACAAATCAAGGGAAACTATATCCCAAGCAAAATGTGGTTTCACTAACTGGTATGAGGACTTCTGGTGGAACGATTTTCCACTTAAACTGGTGGCAACAGAAAAAAGTTCAAGCACATTGAAGTTCATGATTTCCCAGTAATACCAAGGGAGCAACAGTTCCATTGTCTTCGCACACCATTATTTCCAACTGACTTATGTGTGCTCATAATAATTCCAGGCCATGCTGAGGGTTGCAGAAAGTTCACTGTAGAATCTCGAATCCACTTAAACAATTCCCTATTCTGTTGAAAGGTATTAGTTCACATCACATTTAACGCTTTTACTACTTGGAGCAGTTTGTCATCATATTTTCTGCTGAGCATCTTATAATACTTAATGTCACCGAGATCTGCCATCATGGCAATGGTAGGCAATCTGGATAAACAGTCAGCGTTATGATGCTTTGCTCCAGGGCAGTGGATGATCTCAAAATAGTATGCTTGCAGCTTAAAAGCTCAAAGATCTAGACGCCCTTCAGGCTCCTTGAGGTTCTGCAACCAACGTGTTGATGTATGATCCATTACGACTTCAATTTCACCCCATGCTAGTAGGCCCTAAATTTCACATATGTGTAAATTACCACTAGGCACTCCCACTCAGTCATGGTATAAATTACGCTCATGGCAGTTCAGGCCTTGACTGTAGTATGCAACGTGATGCTCCTCTCCTTCGTTGTCTTTCTGAGAAAGAACTGTTCCCACAGGGTAAGGGACGCATCCCTCTGAATGATAAACTCCTTATCAAAGTTTGGATAGCATAGCACTTGCGCACTGATCAGCGCTGTCCAAAGTAAGTTGAAGGTGTATTGACGTTGTTCTGTCCATTTGAGCACGGCATCCTTTTTTAACATCTCAAATAGCAGCCCACCAATGAAGCTGAAGTTAGGGATGAAGCGCCAGTAGTAGCCAGCCATTCCCAAAAATACCTGTATGTTGCGCTTACTATTAGTTGTAGTCATTTTTAGATGGCCTCCACCTTGGCTGACTGTGGCTTCAGCCCCTTGGAGTTTACCATAATCCCCAGGTATTCCAACTAATCCTTAAAGAAGTTCCATTTGCGAGTCTTTATCTTGATGTTCGCCTCTATAAGACAGCGGAATACTGCTTCTATATGATCAAAGTGCTCAGAAAAGGTTTGAGAAAAAACATTGATATCATCGAGATATATGAGGACACATAACAGCTTCAGGTCACCAAGGATAGTGTTCATGGTACGTTGGAATGTAGCTGGGGCATTAAACAGCCCTTGTGGCATATGGGTCAGTTGGAAAGAGCCTTTGGATGTGATTATGGCACATTTCTCCTATTCCACCATGGGCAAATCAATTTGCTAGTAACTAGATATCAAATCCATCACCAAGAAGTAGTGAGCTCCTCCTAACCGATCCAACACATCATCAATCCAAGCCAACTATATGAGTCCTTCTTGGTAATGCTTTTGAGCTTCTGGTAGTCTATCACTACCTGGTTGGTGCCATCCTTCCTTTTTACAATCAGAATGGGTGAAGCCCGTGGACTCTTGGATGGTTCAAGCATCCCTTGCTCCAGCAACTTATCAATATCCTCAGTGGCAATGTCTTTGGCTGCCCTCACTTGATGGATTGGCTGAGACCTGATGGGAGGATGATCTCCAGTGTCCAGTCGATGGACCACCCCCTGAGCACACCTAAATTGTGGTTGTCGATGGCAAAAATCTCCTTATACTTCTGAAATAAAGCTATTACATGTCTTTTTGTTCTTTGAATAACCCTATTAAATTCTCCCGCAGTACCACTGTCATAACGCCAGGCTGTGACTCAACGTTTAGACCAAATTCATCCAAAAAACTGAGCTTGTGAACCTGAAGGACCTCCTCAATTAGGATCAAGTGTAAATATGCCACTATTTGGTGTCAGCAGTTTTGCATTGGTTAATTCTGGAGTTTTGCTAACAAAACCTTGATATCTCCATAGCCTGACAGTATAATCCCTATAACCACATGAGGCTCAAGCCACGTTTGCTGATAGGGCCTGTTGGAAATTCAGTTGACCACATTATCCATCTCTCTTGCCAATTAGAATTTCAAATATCGTTAAAAGCAATCTATTGTTTGGCGAGGGTTGCCAACTAAATTGTTAGTCAAAATTAATTAAAGGATATAATCTGACAATTAGTTTCAATTAATATTACATTGGGGATCATCTCCCAGCTAAATTGTTAGTTGTAATTAACCAAAGAATATAATCTAAAGATAGGTTTTGATTTATGTTTTGTTGGGGATCATCCCTGACAATGTTAATTAGGTAATTTTATGAGGAATTGATTGTCAATAATTGGATTGCCATAGTGGATCGTTCGAACAGTGGATCTGAACAATTAAGGTCATTTTTACAAAGTTAATAAAGTGCTTTAATGCTTGTTTTGGCAGTAGCTAGTAGTTATAATCAGGTAACATGGCCCACAGCCCATCTGTGTATGGTTCCTAACACAAGGGGATGATTGCCGATCTGTGAAAGGTTAAACTGCTGAGGATTAACTAAAACGAAGGCATTTGCCATCATCAAAATTAATCCTAAGGGTTAAAAGTATCAGGAGATCAATCAGTTGGTTTCAGACTATTATCTGAAAAGTTGTCTGCCTTCTTCCTATAAAACCCCTAGCAATTTCTAAAAGAAAACAAAATTCAACTGATATATCATTATTATATTTACTTCTAAATTGAAGATTGAAGGGAATAAAAGTCCTAGTTGTTTTTCTAAAATACTGTTACCAGAGTGGATTTGTTGCCACCTATTTTGAAGACTCAACCTACTAATTGTCATCATACAACTAGTGTTTTTGATATTATTTAACAACTTACCTGTGCAGTAAACTACCCAAGAATTTACACTTGGTGCTCATTAAAAGGGCGTAGTTGAGTCTTGCTAAATAATACCACCATGTTCTCTGTTCAAGGTTAAATTCAGCGGTTATGGAAGGAGCTGGAGAGTGTGAATCAGACCACTCTAATGTCAGCATCTCAAGACAATATATCCAGAACAGAAAATCATGTTACCAAGGTTGAAGAAGATGTTTACCTTGTCGCTGAGGTTAATAATGAGTTAATTGGAAAATTTCTGATTTAGAATAGAAATATGCAAAGTGGAGAAGGATCTACTCCTGTTCAAAGTAGCATTTCAAGGTGAGGCTGGGAAAAATTGGCTATTATGGGAGAAAATTGGTCAGCTCCAGAAACAAGTACAAGAATTGGAAAAACATCAAGGTACTTGTATTCATGTAGAAACTGAGATCGGGGACCAGACCTATATGAAGATAAAAGCAATATAGAAAGAATTTAGCCCACACGCAATATGTCAAGTGCCTATGCTGCCATTTTGGTGATGACCCCTGACAACACACCAACTGGAACTAGAATGGCTATCCACATTGCTCAGAATGCAACTGAACTTGTGGAAACTGATGGAATTTTAGCCCACCCCAAAATTGCCACCCTTTCATCGGAATAATGCCCAGCTTTTTTCAGATTGTTTGAAATGACCATATTTGGTTGCAGTGATCGCCAAAAAGCTGTTACCATTATCAATTATTTAGTACACTTGTCTAAACTTGAAATTACCCCATTTGCAAGGGAAAAATTGGTCATATAATGAGGCGAAAAATGTGATTATGAAGGAATTTGGAAGCCTTGAATGAATGGAAAACTAAAAGCAATAGTTTAATTTAATATATTGCGGGGAAGGCCGACCATGGGACGGACACTTCCGAATATGACTCAGACGAGACAAAACTTAGTACCAGGGGAGGCACCCCAGAGAAGCGATGCTATCTCTTGTTGCCAGCGGGAACGGCACTTATGGGAAGGGGGAGGGAACGTGTGTGTAGGGGGCGTAGCCACTATTGAGCACGTGTGGAGGAAGGGGTCTGATTTGATGAACCAGACTGGGAACCAGGAGGAGACCAGCTGTCGGCGACGCGGTGGGAGATATCCAAACATCCAAGCTTGAAAGTGATCCACCAAATGAGACCAGAATCTGTGGACAGCTTCAGGGAGGGTGGGGATGGATCCGGCGATGGCATCCAAGACAATCGTGTGGATAGTCCACATGACAATTGCAACCACCAGAGCACGAAGGGAGGGTGGGAGGGGGAGGCCATTGATGAAGCAAACATATCTCTTGACAGACTGAAGGGATGTGTTTGATCCTGGCCTAGCAGACGTTGGACTTCGCGCCATATTACTTTAGAGGTAGGGCACTTTTCCAGTTGGTGAAACAGCGTTCCATACTGGCCACACACGACACAGGATGAGTGTAAAGCATTAGAGCGCTCAGCTGTACGATACACCCGCCTCAGGCAGCGCCACATGGGAGCGGACTTGAGGCTGCAACAGAGGATGGTGTGCATATTTCCAGATAGTCTTTTGGGTCTCAGTGGAATAAGGGATGTCCATCATGTCCAGGTAGTCCACCCTGGATAGGACTTGGGGTCGAATGGGGATCACGCCATCATGGATGGGTAGCCCCTGTACCTCTTGTGTGAACTGAGGAGAGGGGCGGCCTCTTCGGGTTGTATGTCCACTAATACGAATTCTCCACTCTGCGCTTCGCATGGAGAGTAGGATTCGTTTGTAGTGGGTTTTAATCCCGTGAGGACATGTGGCTGATGTGTGTGATGCGAGGTATTTCATCAGGGAGTGGGGTTTGATGGATTGTTGAGGCCCAAGGCTCAGGAGAAGTTGGAGCGGGCCGCGCGGGACCAGTGTTGGGATGGGAGTGTAGGAGCAGTGACGGCCGCAATCCAGGTGCCCAGGATCTTGGCGGCATGGAGTTTGAAGTCAAGTAGGCCCATGCCACCATGATGATGAGGGCCAAACATGACCTCTAGCCGTAAAGGTGGAGGGCGGCCTGACCAAAGCCAATCTTGTAGCAAAGCATACAGGGATTTGAAGAAGCTTGGGGAGAAGGGGATGGCGTGGGCTCCGAACCAGACTTTGGATAGGAGCATAGAGTTGGCAAGAACAACCCTGCCAGTGAGGGTATTAGGGTGGGCTCTGAGAGAGGCGATTCGCTTCGTCACGTTGTCCAGTATATGGCACTCCATTACTTCTGACGTGTATCCACCTGCCTCCAACCACACGCCCAGATGGCGTACCGGTCCTATGGTAGGTCGTGGCACAAAGGGGAGCACCAGTGGAGCGGTGTGTTTTGAGTTAGTAAGGCGTGGACTTGGGCGAGCAGATGGGCTGGGTTGGGAACTACTTGCTTGGGCCCGGCAGTTCTGAAACTGACCAAGGAGGATGATTTCAGTTTTGGAGGCGTTCAGTGCCGCGTTGCTTACCCGGGAATATTCCTGGATGAGGGCTTCAAGCGCGCGTGCATCTTTGTTATTAGACACCCCACCACGCAATCATCTGCAAATGCCATCATCTTGACTGGGGTTTGGCCTGGCACATGGACCCCAGTGATTTGGGCATTCACATTTCGCAGTAGTGGGTCAAGGCTGAAGTTGTATAAGAGTGGGCTGAGGGGGTCCCCTTGTCGCAGGCCCCTTTGAGGATGGACTACTTCTGTCATGAAACCTGGGCCGCACACTGCCATTGTTGCAGATTCCGTGAGCAGCATCACCCAGTTAATGAAGCGGGGAGGTAGGCGGAATTGTTGGAGGCAGGCCCTAAGGTATTCCCAGTTTACTCTATCATAGGCCTTTTGTTGGTCCAAGAATACAAGTGCCCCAGAGGCTGTGGACTGACACACATTAGCCACAGAGTGCACGTTATCCCAAATTGACCTTCTGGGGATGAAACTGAATTGTTCTAAAGATGGTGGCAGATGCTACAGTCCCTAAACGGTTAGCCATGATTTTGGTTAAAATTTTGGTGTCTGTGTTTGTTAGAGAAATGGGGCGCCAGTTGGCTAAGTCTAACCTATCCCTTTCTTCAAGAGTGTGACTGTAAAGGCCTCATGTCCTCCTGGTAGGAGGCGCGTTTCCAACAGGCTTTGGTTGAGTGAGGCTAGCAGCAATGGGGATATATATTTAAAATATTTTTTGTAGAACTCATATGGTTTGCTATCTGGGCCTGGGCATTTTCGGTTCAGCGCACCACAAATGGTAGTCCATAATTCGTTCAGAGTAATTTAATTCATTATTTCTGGGTATCGGAAAATGGTGCAGATATGAGCTCTGTTGAGAAATTTCACCATTTCAGCCAGCTGAATTGGTTCAGCTCGGTATAACTCGGAGTAATATCTTTGCATTTCGATTGCCACTTCAGCCGGTGTGTCCACAATAGAATTATCCGATCTTCGCACCTGTGTGCAGGCCACACTCTGGCGTGGTACAAAAAATTTTTTGAAGAAGTATGCGGTGCACTTGTCGCCTTTAGTGATGCGTGTGGCCCTGTATTGGACACAAACCTGATGTTTGTGTTGCCTTTCAAGTGCGTTGAGGTGGGCTGCTGCCTCCGCCCACTTCTGGCCCCCATGCAGGGCTATATCTTGAGGCTGGAATGTTGGACTCCAAGTGGGCCAATTCCACCAGTGCACGCGATATAACCGCCGATGTGGCTCGTGAGCATCTGGATGAGAGATGGCGATAGTGGCGGATGGTGTCTTCTTTGAAAGTTGCCCATGTGGAGATGGGGTCCATGCAAAATGGTGCAACAAACGATTTTGCCAAAGTTGCCTCTTCCACCCAAGTGGAAAATCCTAGCGACGCAAGCTCTGGGGGGCAGATTTTGCACCAATGTGGGGCCTTTGCAACTGTGACAGGTAAGTAATATGTTATAGAGACCAGTCGGTGGTTGGAGAATTCCATTTTTGTTGTTTTGAAGTGGGATATGTGGGGTTGGAATTTCGCTGGCGCTAGAATAAGGTCAATGCGGGTCATGGACCTTAATTGGCCATTGTGGATGTGGGGACGCATCATGTTTTTGAGCAGTGGGGCATGTCACAGCAGCGCATCCATTAACCCAAGGGTGGCTTTTAGAACGCGTAGTTCTATGTGACCCTGTGGGGTGTGGGGTTAGGGCGGCCACCGGTCCATTGGTGAGGTTAGCCAACAGTTCATGTAACCAATTAGGAAAGAATTGGGGGGTAGTGGGAGGGATTTGACCAACGAGAAAAATTCCCGACACTCTTGTGCACCATTTGGGGCATAAATGTTGACGATTGTGTGTGCAACATCGGCCCATGAGAAGGTGACAACGAGTACTCAGTCATTTAGGAATGTTTCTGAAGATATAAATTTGAAAAAATTGTTTTTTCCAAATTAGCACCCCACAGTGCTTTGACCAAAAGGATAGGGATGGTAGGAGCATTGTTTTCCAAGCTTCCTCAGAACCTCATGGACAGTGGGTTTCCTGGATGGCCAGGATATCCATGGGTAAATTATTTTGTAAAAAACTCAGTTTCCTAGCCTGGGACAGGGAGGCCTTGAGTCCGGCAATATTCAGCATCCCTAGAGTGAAGGTTTCCCCCTTTGCACCTTAGGTGCGAGGGGGTAGGCCCCTGGCCCACCAGCTTCTTCCAGGTTCCCATGGGCTTTCACAGCAGCGCGGGTATTAGCAGCAACGCTATCAGGGTTTTTGTTAATTTTTGTGGAAAGAGTCGCGTTGGCTTTGTCCTTCGCTTTTTGTTTTCCCAACGTCGGACGAATTTTTTGCGGTGCGGATAAGTTTGGTGCACCATCAAATGGGCAAAAAAAATTTTTCAATTGGGATAGGTCCCAAGTTGGTTTCAACCAGAGCTTGGGTGCAGCGATTGGGTGAGATCAAATCTCCTATCGGATCCTCAGATTGAGTGGCCCACTTGGTATGGGCCTCCCAATCTGATTGGTTGATGGATTCCCAAGTCAATTCCACCACGAAGGTCTCCATGTCCTCCTGGCGTTGTGAGTGTGGGATGGTGGTGGTGGCCTTGGCCACTTCCTTGGCTGCAGCCCTACAGGCCTGCTTGGCCTTCTTCCACTCCTGCGGGGAGATGGGCTTTACCAATAGGTAGCAGCCTTGTGCTCCCCATGGGAAAGCCTCCTTGGTGCTTGCGGTTGGTTCGTAGTGCGCCTCTCCGATGGCCATGGCCACCGAGGGGTGCTCTTGGAATGTAACGCCTCTTTGATGGGGCACGCATGTGCCTTATGGCCAAACGCGTCACAGTGGGTGCAAATGGGGGGCGCGCTGTCCACGGTTACCCAGAATGGGTGGGTGGTGTGCCCTGCGATGTCAATAAAGGTGGAGTGCAGGATCTGGGTTAGGTCCTTCTCGATCTCCTCAGTTGGGGTCAGAACTGCAATGGCTTTGCTGGTGCACAGGTGTGGCATCAGCGTGAAATGTTGCATTTCGAAAGATTGTATTTCGACATATATGGCAAGACCATCTTTCAGGTGTTGCTCCAAAATGTCACATTTTACCGTAGTAGGCAAAAAGTCAAACGTGAGGAAAATTTGGTTTGATTTTGTCCATCTGGTGCATTTAGTTTCGACGACCCATTGCCCTTTGGGGAGGTCAACCACTACGCGCACCACTGCAGCCTCATCTGCTGCTATTTTGCTTTCAAAACCTAGGTCCAGCCAACCATGCGACATGGAGTGAGGTGCAACGTACACCGCGGTCAGGAAAATTTTGTGTACATCTTCACAAAATTTTTCCCATAGGGCCATTTTTTGGATGTCCAGATACACATGGACTCCAAATTCCACCGACAAAAGTGGCTGCGAATGTGGCGTGTTGATGTACTGGTTGCATCATGCTTGCCACATGAGTATCTCCGGGGGAAATTGTAACTGCCAGTTTTTTTAGATTTTTTTTTATTCCGCCGTATTCTCTGGGGCGTATTCAAATGTTAGAGGCTGTGGGCCTTCCGCCTGCTCCTCTTGCCTTGCTTGCCCAACTGCTCCCAGACATGGGCGCAGACTAATCTCCTCTATGAGATTATCAAACTAGATTTAGTCTTGAATTGAATGGGTTGCAAAAGTGTTTGCAACGAGAAAGAAAAGTTTTACTAAAAGCAATAGTTTATTGGAATACAATTCCAAAAAGATGAAACTTTAGGAGAATTTGCTTACATTTTATGAAGAAGCACAAATCCTGACGGGAGCTAATATCTGAGTGATTTTGATGCTCACATTTCCATGAAAGCATCAACCTGACCTTATCAGGATTTACACTGATCCATGTTGTCAACCTTCACCAATAATAACACTACTTCTCAGATGGTGGAGCTTCTGAAAGAATTGGCCTCCACTTTTGATGCACTAAATTGAAGTGTAAAACAACATCAGCCTTTTAACAAAATTTGGCAAAAAAATCCTGAGCCCAAAAAGGATTTGCCCAATCAAATGGGGAAAATCAGATAGTCCAAAATGGCCTAGTAATGCACCACTCATCACTTGTAACAGATGTGGAAATACTGAACACTATGCTGCCCAGTGATGAACTAAGAAACCAAAGGATCAAGTGAACTTTGTTCAGGAAGACAATACCTATGAGGAGTCAGGAAAAGGCCCTGCAGTCTAGATGAGGAATGATCTAAATCTGCCAATTGTCTAGTTCCCCCAGAAAAGTTTGACAAAATCAATACCTCTGACCTGTTTGTAGATGAACCTGTTTACAATTCTCCTTAGAAGAGCACAGGTCCAAATATCCATGCAATAACTCAATAAAAAGCAAAATGGCCAATCCCAAAATTATATCAGAAGTTGCTCAACCCTACGCTCATCAACTGTTGGAAATGCCCAAAATGCTGACAATCAAGATAAATTGTTTTTTTTAAAATGGTCCATCAAGATAAATTGTTAAAAACGAAGCTAAAAAACTACATTAACGTTTAATTTCCTATTGCTACCATTAAGGATTCATTTCCTGATATATCAGTCCAAATTATTCACACTCTGAATTTTTCCAACTGATTCCACTATACATTCAGTAAACAATATTTCCCACTACTCTGAGTGTACTTATGCTGACATTTTGGTTAACTGAGTAGAAGTAAGGGCTGTTATCAATAGTGATATACCAATCAATATTGTTTCTACCAAATTGGTAAAACGTCTAAAGATTTCGCTGGATATAGCAAATCCAAATCAGTATGGTACAGCTAGCCCAATTCTACTACTTTGTGTGGGGCTTATATTGCCTTACCCCTTCATTTTGGATCTCTAGTTGTGTCTGAGCCAGCAATCATTTTACTTAATCAAAATTATGATATTCTCATTGGAACTGAATTCATGCGGAAATATGGAATAAAGTGTGACTTTGAGGCAAATACTCTAACAATCTTAGGCCAGATGCTACCATTGATCTATAATTAAAAGGGAGATGCCCCCTTTAATCAGAAAAATAACTTTATATATGTGATGTATAAGGATGGCATCATTCCTGTTGGTTATAAACTAGTTGGGAAAAAGATCCAGTCTTTACCAAAACATGTTAACGAAAACTGAGAAATTCCAATCTGAGCAAAAAAGAGATCAATCATAGTGCCTGGAATGCAGAAAGTGGTCAATACTGAACTGACACTGAAAATTCCTGAGAAATTATATGTTGAAATTGAGGCTCCCTGGCGAAGATTGAGAATTGAACCTTGGGCAGCTACAGGAATACTAATTTCTGGTCATGGGGGAAATTCATTTTTTTTTTTTTAGTACTAGATGGTCCCAACCCAAGGGGTGGGGGAAATTCATATTCTATTAGATAATCTGGTAAAAACACTGATTAAAATCAAACGGAATCAAGTAGTTGCATTTTCTCAGTTAATCCCTATAACAGAGCTCCATTCCTTCCATGAATTTGGGGATTTAGTTGAAATGGGGTTACCAGATTCAGCTGAAAGCATTCATATGTTAATTGCTTGGGAACAATTATCATAATTAACCAAAGATCTGCAAAATGAAGTATTGGCTTTATTCAAACTATATCAGACAATTTTTACAAAAAATGGCCATGATCTAGGGTGTGCAGAAAATGTACTCCATCAAATTGAAACTTGAGAAACTTCCCCAATTATAATGAGATTTATTCAAAGGTCCCGAGCAGCTGAGGCAGTAGTTGCCAAAGAAATAGAAAAGTTGTTAGAGCACGGTTTGCTTGTGCCTTCATCCAGCCCATGGGCTAGTCTAATTTTAATCATCAAAAAGACTGTTGGGTCAAATCAGGTTGTAATTGACTATTGACATCTTAATAAAATTTTTAAAAAGACCCTTACCCATTGCTGCAAATTGATGATGCATTGGATCAGTTAGGCGGGGCTAAATTCTTTTTGGCGATGGACCTCATCTCAGGGTATTGGCAGATTTATATGTCACCTGAGGACCAGGAGAAGTGTGCCATAGTAATAGCACAAGGGCTTTATTAACCTACACGGATGCCTCAAGGCTTGTGTAATCCCTTGCAACTTTTCAACGGGCTATGGATACTATCTTAAGTGACCTCAAATTGTCCTGTGTTCTAGTCTATCTAGATGACATAAATGTATTTAGTCGAACATTCAATGAGCACTTACAACACATAGAGGAAGTATTCAAGAAATTAGCCATTGTCAATCTTAAAATCAAGCTCCAAAAGTGTCACTTCTTTAAGGAGCAGTTAGAATATTTGGGCTTCATTATAAATGCTAATGGATTACAGCCTCAAAATCAAAAAATAAATGCTATTGAGTGGATGTTGTTACCAAAAAGTGTTCATGCTATCAAAGTCTTTTTAGGGATGGTCAATTAGTATCGCCATTTTTATTAAGGACTTTGAAAAATAGCAGATCTAATGTTTCATCTGCTGAAGGATCAAAAAAAGGTTTGGAATGAGATGGCCCAAGGAGAATTTGACAAATTATGTCAATACTTGATGACAAGCCCTATACTCAAATATCCAAATTTTGATTGACCGTTTATTATACAATCAGATGCATCACTCACAGCGATAGGTGCCATACTTAGTCAAGTGGATGAACAAGGTGAAGAGCACCCAGTGGCATATGTCAGCTGTACTTTAACAAATGCCAAAATGAATTATACAGTCACTGAGCATGAATGTCTTGCTGTTATCTACGCTTGCAAGTAATTTTGTGTTTATATTCATGGGACATATCAATGTAATACCCAATCATGCATCTTTCCATTGGTTGCATAACTTAAAAGAACCTGAAAGGAGACTAGCACAATGGGCCTTGAAATTGCAGGCATATGATTATGAAATTGAACATCATGCCAGATATAAAAACCAAAACGCTGATGGATTATCCTGACTACTGGCAATTCTTGCAGTACAAGATTGTGCTGATGATCTATTTGAACGAATGGTTAAAGGAGAGTTGGAGGATGAGCCACCTGAAGTTCAAACGTCATTAAAAAAACCATGGAGGGAACAGAAAAGAACGGAAAGTTATTCAAATTAGTGAATGATAAAAGGCTTTTGTTCCCAAAACCATCTGAATGAATAGAAATAATTCGTGCCACTCACAAAGTTGTTGGCCATGGTGGCCTCAAAAACTCTAGAGAATATTCGCCAATATTACTATTGGGAATCATTAAACTATGATACAACGGTTTTTCTTTCATGTTGTACAGAGTGTCAGCTCCACAAGCCACACAAAAATTTGACTGGATATCAGTTAGTTTGACCAGGATTTGCCTGGCATACAGTATCAATTGATTTCATGGGGCCTCTAAATACAAGCACTGGAGGAATGCAATATATCATAGTTGCAATTGATCACCTGACCTGATGGATTGAAACCAAGGCTATGGTTTGGGTCAATGCAATGAATACTGCCAAGTTTATTTTGGATCAAGTGATATATTGGCATGGCTGTCCCCAAGTGATCCTAAATGATAATGGAACAAATTTTACTTCCTTTTTTAGCACTAGGTGGTCCCAACCTAAAGGGGGATACACCAATCTCCAAATTTTATTTCTTTTATCATACCCCAATTGAATGAAATGATGAGTATCAAAGGGGTCATATCAGTCCCATATTGGCCAGAGACTAATGGACTAGTTGAGATATTGAACGCTACCTTAGCCGCTACATTATAAAAGCTGGTTTCAGGAAAAAAGTCCACTTGGGCTTCATACTTAAGTTTGGTGACAATCACCTAAAATGTCAGCTATCATTCCTTAACTGGTAAAACACTTTTCGAATTGCTATATGAAAGAAAAGCAGCCTTACCACCAATTCTATACTCAGCACTGGAATTAACTTTGGGGATAAGTCTGGACCAACATTTAAAACAATTATCCAATATTTTGATTGATTTACAATCCTAAGCATTCACCAAAACCCTCTAGAAAAGGATCCAGGCTAAAATGTATGATGATAAATAATGACCACCCATAAAAAGATTTGAAATTGGGTATAATGTGTCATATTGTGATAAGCATGAATTTAGCTACCAAAATAAGCTGGATGCCTTATATAAGGCCCTTCAAAGTAATTTCCAAATTAGTAACAGATGCCTATACAATCAAAAATATCCTCAATAGTCATATAGTTAACTGAGTTTATAGCAAGTATTTAATAAATTGGCACTAAAAAGAATATATATAAGAAAAAAATGATAAAAAATACAAAATACAAAAAGAAAAACATATAAAAAGAAAAAAACATCAATAAAAACATAAAAAATGAATAATGAAAACTTATAAACCAATTTTTAATTTATCACACTCAAAATGTCAGATGTTGTTCCCTACTTCATCAGCAGGGCCAGCTCAGGCTACAACTGGGTCTGCTGGAATTAGTTCCAAGGTGCTAGTAATAAAGAAGATCCGCTCTGATCACAAATGAAGAGCCCAACCTGGGGGAGTACAGGTTTCCAGCTATGACCGGCAACAATTCCCAAGTAGTTCTAGTATGGCATGAGGCCATAGGACTGCGCTCAACAGAGGTGGCAGCGAGAAGGGGACTGACAAACTAATGAGTTAGTTAAGTTTGGAAGATGGACCTCTGAACTAAGCTTGTTAGTTAAGTCTTAAGAAGCAATTGCTGCTGAAATAATATCTCGCTGGGTAATCTGTTCAAGCGGGGGATGTGTTGGAAATTTGGTTGACCACATTATTCATCTCACTTGCCAATTAGAATTTCGAAGATTGTTAAAAGCAATCTATTGTTTGGCGATAGTTGCTGACTAAATTTTTAGTCAAAATTAACTAAAGGATATAATCTGATGATTAGTTTTGATTAATATATTATTGGGGATCATCCCCAACTAAATTGTTAGTTGTAGTTAACCAAAGAATATAATCTGATGAGTGGTTTTGATTAATGTTTCATTGGGGATCATCCCTGGCAATATTTATTTATTTGAGGCAAGCTGACCGGGGGATGGACCTTACGAAATAGAGAAAGAAAGTATCAACATGAAACCTGAGCAGGGTCAACTCTGTCATAGAAAGTTTTTTCACCTCCAGATTGGGACTCAGATTTTTCTGGTTACGTCATGGGTAAGGTTTTCATGTTATTATACCTACTAACCGCCAATAGTTTCCTTTAGCTGGCACCCCAGATCAATGTGCGAAGGTGGGAATCAAACCCGCAACCTTCAGGTTGGTAGCTGTACGCCCTACTGGCTCGCCATCCACCCCCTCATCCCTGGCAATATTAATAAGGTAATTTGATGAGGGTTTGATTGCCATAGTGGATCATTCAAACAGTGGATCTGAACATTTATGGTCATTTTTACAAAGTTAATAAAGTGTTTTAATGCTTGTTTTGGCAGTAGCTAGTAGTCATAATCAGATAACATGGCCTACAGCCCATCTGTGTATGGTTCCTAACACAAGGGGATGATTGCCAATCTGTGAAAGGTTAGGCTGCTGAGGATTAACTAAATTGAAGGCATTTGCCATCATCAAAAATTAATTCTAAGTGTTAGAAGTATCAGGAGATAAATCAGTTGATTTCAGACTATTATCTGAAAAGTTGTCTGCCTTCTTCCTATAAAAACCCCTAGCATTCTCTAATAAAAAACAGAATTCAATTGATATATCATTATTATATTTACTTCTAAATTGAAGATTGAAGAGAATGAAAGTCCCTTTGGGACCACCTAGTGCTAAAAAAAGAGAATAAAAGTCCTTAGTTGTTTTTCTCAAATACTGTTACCAGAGTGGATTCATCGCCACCTATTTTAAAGACTCAACCTACTAGTTGTCATCATACAACTAGTGTTTTTAATATTATTTCAGAACCAACCTTTTCAGTAAACTACCCAAAAGTTTACAGGGCCCAATGACCTCCCCATAAAACCTGGCTGGCACTTCCACCTCTAACTACATGTTCAATATGAATTGGTATCCGGAAGGAATAGATATAGGCTAGCAGCCTGGAAAGGTAGCCCTTGACATTTGTATATCTGCTAGGGAAGGGGCCGAGTCATGCTTTTTAGTTGATGATAGTGGACTGGAATCACTTTATCACTATATGCAAGATTGATATGATTCATGTGCACCGGATCCTTCAGCACTCCACTAGAGGTAAAGTAAATTGCAATCTGCTGCCCCAAAATTTCGAAGGTCTCCTCTATCATATCAATGACAGCCCCAAAATGTTGTAGGAAAGCAGTTCCGATTAGCAGGTTTTAATTACTGTTAGGTAGCACTATTGCTGGAGCTACAATGATAATGGACCCAAATTGCATAGGTAGCACGATGTATGCTACCTCAGAGACTGTGTTTTCCACTCCAGCTGTCCTGTACACCATTTGATGGTCCACGTCAGGTTTTAACGTCAATTTCGCCATCAACTTAGTAGAAACTATGTTGACCAGAGTGCTTGTGTCTATTATAATGTGAACTCTTTTTGCTACAAAAATATCACAGTATGTACACTCAGAATAAGAAGAATATTGACCGTTTAATATGTGAACATTCACAGGGCCTCTTTTACCAAGGAAACTTATAATCCCCTCACTGACTTTGGGGTATTCTTTAACAATGGCTTCTACTGGAAGGGCAACGTTTTCTCCTTTAAGGGTTGGCGCATCTGCAGCGGAATCAAGCTTGTCTGAGAAATTTTAATTGAACATTTGGCAGGTGTACAG
Source organism: Massospora cicadina (assembly GCA_022478985.1). Lineage (NCBI taxonomy): Eukaryota > Fungi > Entomophthoromycota > Entomophthoromycetes > Entomophthorales > Entomophthoraceae > Massospora > Massospora cicadina. Next base: position 394 of record JAKSZP010008506.1, on the reverse strand, counting down.
CTTTGGTTTCTTATGAGGTTCTTCATCCACCGCAGCCTTGGCTTGCACTTGTGTCAATACATTCACTCCTCCATCTGGTTACTAGTATAAAATCCTGTAATTGCATTGAGGGACTTCCGAAGGATATACTACTATTGATTTAGGGTCATTTGGGGTTGGTATAGTGGAGGTAGAGAGTCTCATCTATACTCTGCTCCATCTTTAACTTGATAGTATTGATCTGTTTTCACATAATGGACATGACAGTTAGGGCAACTCTATGCCAGGTGGCCAGGGTGAACACATTCATAGCAATTAACCCCATAAGAGCCAAATCCTTGGTTCTTATAAGAGGGTCTCAGCTAATAATCATGTGGACATTTGGCGTAACCAGGGCCAGGCCAGAAAGACAATT
>JAKSZP010008505.1:0-49788 GCA_022478985.1 Massospora cicadina | reverse complement strand
CAACTGCCTTGTTCTTCTACTGCTCTCATCATTCACCATTAATGCCCAAGAACCTTATGTCAGACAACGGAACTAATTAACTTTCTAACTTCTACAAGAGTTGTCAAAATTGTTTTATACTGCTCAACAGTTCGTCATTCCCTATCACCCATCAACTAATGGGGCCATTGAGTGAGTTAGTGGAAATTTAGCCTCAATTTTGAGAAAAATGGTCTCCTCTGACCCATCTAAATGGAACTTTTGTTTATCTAGTGCTCTGTTAGCCTATTGAATCAGTTACCACTGTTCTAATGAGCTGTGGCCTTTTATGTGTATTTATGGTCAAAATCCTTCAGTTTCCTATAGTATTCAGGTGATAATATGAGTGTTATAGAGAACTCCAATTTATTTATGAAAAATCAGGTGATGAAATTATTCACTTTCAAGTTCAATTAATGGAGTTATTTGAAATGATCACTGAAAAAAGCCTTAAGAAGTAACCAACATAATCCCGATTTATTAAGTATCAGGTTGAAGATTATGTCATGTATTACCACTCTCATCCTGGTGGGAGAACAGAGAAATTAGAATCTAATTGATCTGGTCCTTATTGAGTCATTTTACAGAGAGGGATTGAGTACTCGCTTATTCATGATGATCAGTTATAGTTGTAAATTATGTCAATCCTAGATTTTTGAGGATTCATCCTCCTCCACGATCAAATCTTAGGTGGAAAAGTCAGGACATCCTTAAATTCTTCCATCCTTGAATCTATTACCCCAGTATTCCTTTGTTGGTCGCTGAGGAAGAGCTCATTGAATTTGATATCAAGCCCTTAAAACTTATCATGCTTACCCAATCATGGAATAGACAAAAGTTTTAATCTCTCAGAGTTTGAAAGAATCAGACCAAAGGCGAGCCTCTGCAAAACCTATAAATATTAAGTCTTTTTGATAGTAAAAATTAACTTTAATCATGAGCAAATACTTATTATTAATTTAGTCAATTTTTTATTTTCTGGAGATTCCACCAAAGTAAGCTTGAGGGAATACCTTCTATTATTGGAGTAAATTTATATTTTTAAAAATGATGTGTTCAACTTTGGGATTTAAGAATTTTAAGCTAGAATTGTCCTAATCAGTAGCCTTAGTCAATACCTCTATTGGATGTAAGCCAACTAGTGAGGAACGTAGCCAAGTCAATTATTTACTAGAATAATATTTTCGCATTTTTTTGGCCTCCACCTATGATTTTGGAACAATCTGGGGTTCTACATCATGTCAAGACTAGGGATGCTAACCCAAATTTGAATCATCCCAATCAAAAGAGTAGGGTAGAAGAAGATCAGGTGGCTATTGAGCTTAGTTAGCTACTGTAAGATGGTTTGTGGTGCCTTCCCATAGCCCTTAGGCCTTTCATCTTATGCTAATTCGGAAGTAAAATGTATCTATCAGGTGCTGATAAACTTTTAAAGGCTTAACTCCAATACTAAGAAATACAGATGCCCTCTTCCTTCAGATCAATGAATCTCTACATTTGGTTGCCAGGCCCCAATATTTTTCTAATATGGATATCATTTTTGGATACTGGAAAGTAGAGCTGGCACATGAAGATTATACGTGCATGCTCATAGCCAATCATGATGCCCCATGGCCTCTGAAATGTGACCTCCAGCTTCCTACGCGCCATGGTCAAGATCCTTGGAGATTTGAAGCTGTCCTGTGGCTTTGTCTACCTCAAATAACATTACTGAACTTTCATGAACCTTTGATGGCCATCTGAAGCATCTCTGGGAAGTCCTCAATTTTCTTAAAAAGGCCTCCATTAAGCTCAAGCTTAAAGTGCTTTTTCATTTAATATAAGATGGAATTTTTCATGCACAAGGTTGCAAAGCATGTAATGTGGACCATTGCAGATAATGTTGCAGCCAATGAAAGGATTTCACGCCCCCAGAGCATTAAGGATTTAAATAATTCCTAGGCATGATGAGCTGTTATCATTGATTTATCCCTCAGTTCGTTAATCTAGATGAGCCCCTCATATATCTCCTGCAGTGAATGTCCCATTTAAGTGGCGGCCTGAGCAAAAACAGGCTTTTGATATTCTGAGGACCGCGTTTTGTACCAAACCCATTTTAGTTCAACCAATCTTTGACTAGCCATTCCTTCTATTCACTGATGCCAATGATGTGGCAGTTGGGGCTATCCTAGCGCAACATGATGAAAACCAAGTTGACCATCCAGTGGAATATTACAGAAAGACCTTGAGTAAGATCAAAAAATACAACATTGCCAAATGCAAGTGCCTGGATATTTTATTGTAAATTAAAATTCTTGGTTGTACTTATATGGAACCCCTATTACTGTTATCACAGCCCATGCCTCAATCCAATAGGTATATCAAATGAAGGACTTAGATGGGCAACTAGCGAGATGAGCACTAAAATTACAGAATTCAGTTTTTTCCATTGTCCATTGCATGGGGCGATCCATCAAAATGATGACAGACTCTTGAGAATGCCAGTGCTGTCTTCCTTAACTCCTGAAGAGGACTGATTATATATTTTATTTGGCCAGCCTTAAGAATGTGAATTAGAAACCTCAAGATTCAGACTGAGTTACAGAAAATGACAAAGGCATAAGTTAAGGAAGGAATGCTATATAATAATGAGTGAAGGAAGTGGCTTCACTACATATGCTCACTTACTATACCAATGTCATATTCAAATGACATTCAAATGTGTGACACAGTACGGACAAGAAGACTCACTAATGGCAAAAGAAACGTTGGTATGATAAGTTCGATGGTGAGATTATCCAGAAAGTTTTAATGGCTTGTATGACTTGTCAATCCCAAAATTTGGGCCATTCCCCTGTCAGCATTAGGTCATGGCTCTTCCAAGTCCCATTGGTGCCAGAATTGACGTAGTGACCCTATTTCCACCACGTTACATGGGCACAAGAATATCCTATTAGCTGTAGACCACTTGACTGAATGGGTCAAAACAATTTTTGGTACAGCTTCCACTGCAAAGACTACGCCCTTATTTCTCATTTGATCCGTTTTCATCTAAAACTGATTTCAGACTTTGAAATGACGAGTGAGTTGAGATCCCTACTCCTAATTTGAGCCCCAATAAGCCGACTCTCAAGCCCTCACAATCAAAACCTGTCCTTGAAGGCTTCTTGAGAATTATAATCAGAAGCATCACGCGCACATGAATAAAAGAAGATGCCTTTTGAATTGAACCTCTGCTTCCCGAAGGCTCAAGAGGTGTGACCCCACCTTTGCGGTGAAGAGGATGATGAAAAACAATGAGTTCATCGACCAGGAAGTCAATCCAGAAGGTATTGAAAGACCCTGATTGTACATGGCCATGAAGTCCCCTAGGAAACATGTCACCGCACATCCTATAAATATTGACACTTTTTAACTCAATAAAGAAGTCTATTTTGACCCTTTTTCATCTTCATCACCCTCACCACTAGTTTACAGCTATGCCCATTTTAGACTTAGCTACAATCTAGAGAACAGTTTAGCTGATATAAGTGGTGATCAATACAGAGGGCTCCTAGATGGTCAAGTGAAAATGTTTATCACAAAAAGTGGAGAATTATAGCTCTTCATAAAATCAATCTGCTTATTAGTTGAGAAGTGTAACTTGATGGATTAACACCTCTTAGTATGAAGTGCTTTCCTACATCTTGAAAGCTTAAAGTTTTGGGACACCTTCCAATTTACATTACCATCCATTAACCATGATCAATACAAATCCATAATGAGAACCTCAACGAGATTATCCAACAACTACTAAGCAGCATCTAATCCTTGTGAGGCCGCTCCAGTTGCTCCTGCGCCTTTTTGGTACCCTCTACAATGTGAGATCTAATACCTCAGCCCTACTACCCTCAGTAGAACTGGCTTTAAGTACAGAACGGTATCACTAATCCTTTATCAATTTGACTATTATACATCCTAAAAATAATCAGGTTGCATCACCATGATGTATCATGACAACTAGGACTTACTTAAACACTACAAACAGATATTTTCAATCTCTATAATGCGACCTCCTCATTTATTAACGCCAATTGAGAAGCTATTGTTGATAACCGTCAGTTAATCAATAAGGCTTGCAAATAGCTCACATTGTCTGATAGTAAAATTCAGGTTACTTAGAGGACCAGCTTCCTCAAAATGTGCAGTTTCTTGAGACCACCTGGAACCAACGCCTCAATTTAATTGAAGACCTTGTGCGGATCCTCCAGCAGCTCTATCAGGAGTTAACCTCCCATGAATGACATTTCGTCTAAATTAATTGTAATGCATCAGTATTGCTCCTGGATTGCACACTATATGGAATACGACACAGCTTATTGACAAAGCAATCAGTCTATTGGGGCTATTCTTCGCTACTCATTTGCTTTGGTAGGTTTACAGTTAATACCTCAGCTATTTCATTATAAAACCTAAGTTATGTCTTTATCCTTGACACTCAGTTTCTTCAGGACTATTCTGTCGTCATGCACTAAGATGAAGGATTTTAATCCCTTCTGGGACACTGGGTCCCATTAGTTTTTTAAAACCTCCCAAAATGCCAAGACATAGGGCAAAGCTTAAGCTTGCATATTGGAAAGTAAAAGCAGGATTGACTGGCCGAATATTTACATGAGAAACTCCCTTGAGTATGGATACCCCCTCTTGCGTTAAAAGGCCAAGAAGGCATGCCTATTTGCGTAATTCAACTACTATACCTCCAAAATCCCAGGTCACTGTCAACACCCAGATTCATATCAATATCCCCTCAGGACAATTTCTGGAGATACACGGCATGGATAACCCATCCATCAAGGAGGTCCTGACCCGTATGAGACTTTTAGATTGTGCCTATGCTGGGTCATATTAGTGCTGCTGGATAACCTCACTGACAACCCTATAATAGTGAGGCCTAACACTCCAAAAGCTTTTGTTTGCCTCTTTCCTGTAGATGCCATCAATGACATCCATGACTTTGGAGTTCTAATTAATTTTGGGTTAGAATTACCCCACTGTTAACTCTAATTGATACATCTATTGGCATAGGCTCATGTTGAAATCTGGGCTTCTAGATGGTTGCTCGCTTCTGCGCCTAGATTTTAACTCCACAGATCTTGGATGCTTGGGTTGATTTTATTGAAATCGATTAACTGGGGCATAAAAGTATGAAGACTATTATTAAAGATGAATGCCCAAAAGCCACGTTGATTGAATTTTCTAACGCTAGACAGGTGCTTCTTTGTTTTGAAGATGTTCTGGTACTGGTAGGGAACACTTTCCCTATTCTCTTCTCGCAGAGCCAAGCTGAGATTTGATAGTAACAACCTAAGGATATCTGATCCTTGCACTCTTTTCTTAAGAGTAATATTAAACAACTAATGCATAAAAACTTAGTTAATATCAAGTTTTTTCTACTTTTATTAGGGAATATTTGGGGGGGGGGGTTTATAGTTAAAAATGTCACACAACTTTTCAGCTGTCCGCTGGGAATTATTTGTGCTCCTATTCTGGTTTGACCCTCTAGTGTTAGACTACAAATCTCGTCAGGTATTGTTGACTTAAGTTTCTTAAACATAATCCTCAGCTGTTTGGCAACCAAACAATTGGTATTTGGAAGCTAAAACCAATTGTTTTGGCTGATGATAATCCTATTCTCAACCTCTGGAATTAGAACGCTTTTAAAGTTACCAATGATTCCCCATTTGTTCTACTCAAACAATTCCCAATAATTCGCCTATTGGGTGTTGTTCCCTCATCAAATTTGTACTTAATATCATCAGGGATGATCCCTAACAATAATCCCATCAGTCGACAACTGTTCTTAATAATATACAATTGTAACTAATAATTGATTTTATTGATTGTTCAATAGGTTGGATAATGTGGTTGTTGGAGATACAACTAGGATGCCTGAAAGTACTCTAGACAGAGATTTGATATCTAGGTCTAATAAGATGGGGAAATCTAAAATGAATTCTCCATTTGACCAAAGAAAGACTCTTCAGAGTTATCAACCTCCTACGATAGATGAATCTAATCAACTCAAAGAAACTCAATAATTTGAGATGGCCAAGCAATTTGAAATGACTAATCATTTTGATGGGGCTAGGCCTCATTGAGAAGGTTGATCGCATTTAACTAGAGTTTTATTAGATATGATCATCACCAATATTTTAATATATTGATAACCAACAATATCAGTCCTCTGGTAGGAAAGATCTTACCTTGGGTGAATTAAGGAAATGATCGCAAAGAACCCCTAAATTTTCCCTATAAATATCTCTAGGTTTTAATTAATAAAGTATTTAAATTCTCATCTTGCGTAGTTTAATTTTTGGTCTATTTTGTTACAGGATTCTGTATTTCCGCTTGGAGCCAACTATAGCAATGGAACTAATAACTTCGTTGCAATTGTGTAGATCTTTGCTAGAGCCATGGAACTAATAATTTCGTAGCCTTCGTCAGACCTGCTTATAGAATTCTTCACAAAATTCCAATACTGGTGCTCCCTGCCAGGTCTGCTTCTGAGGCTACCTGGTGAAAACATACTTTCACAATGATGAGTTCATCTAGCAAAGAGAGTCCCTCTTCTGAGGAATCTATGATTATCTCCCATTGGGTAAACTCAAACTGGCAAGAATTGCCTTCAGCTAATATCAGCCATATTCAATTTCAAGCTTCTATTAACTTGGCCATTGAGGGCCCTGACCAAACTAGTTATCAGATTCAAGCCACTAATGTAGAGGAAACAGTCAAAGTCTTGATAAGAGGGCTATCCTGCCTGGTGCTCGTCTTAATCATGACTGAGCATCTAAAGTTGCTGACAATATGATGAGTTTATACAATCGAGCGGTGTTACAGCCTACCAAGGTTAGTGTGGCTAGAACTGAACAGTACCTATGGCATTACATACATCCTGCTATATACCATATACTCCAGATTTTGGGGTTGCATCACCTCAAGATTTAACGCCAGTTGAATCTGGTGCAACAAAATCACTCTCAACTATCCTCATTCTATGAGACAGCATCTAACTTTGGACAGGATAATTGGGGAGCAATTCTTAATAATAGAAGATAGATCAACGATCTTCATAACTATTTGGTGAGAATTGACACCAGTGTTGTGGCCTACATCAGCCAAGAAATCTCATAACAAGTTAGTGATGTGATACCCCCATGCAAAACTGAATCTCTAACCTCAAAGCTGAGATTATGAGAAAGTTGGGAATATTGCAAACCCAAAATGATGACCACTTAAAGGAACTTGACGTGCTCCTCCAACAACTGATCTGAGTTGTGGATACAATCTGAGAAGGTGAATCTGGCCCTGATGGTCCTCAAGGACCTCCAGGCCCACCTAATTCTCCGTTGGTAACTCCAGGACCACCAGGGGAACGTGGTCCTCCTGGTCCAATGGGTTAACAAGGCCCTCCAGGTCCTTCAGGAAGGGATGGGTCGCAAGGACCCCTGGGACCTCCTGGTCCCCCTGGCTCCTTGCTTCCAACGCCCAATTCTGAACCTTCAATGCTCTTAGTATCTTGAGTACAAGCTTTAGAAACCCAAATCTGAGCAATAGCTCAAGGGTGTTTCTTATCCTTGAAAGGTCTTCCAACTGATCTAAACTACTCTTTAATCAATTTAATGGATGGTGTTGAGAATGCACAATGGCTATGCGATGTGAATCAAATTACTTAAGAAACCCAGTTTGCCTCTTTAACAGCATCCATTGAGCGGTTGGCTACTAAATGTGAAGTACTTGAGACCAAACAAAATGACATTTTGTCTACAATTGCCAAATTAACCTGAGCGCCTACGAATGATCATCTAAACCAATGGGTCCACAATTTACAAAATGACGTGAACCACTTAAGACAACAGGTTGATTGAGTTCCTCCTCAAGCCCATTTTACAGAGTCTAAACCCTCCGAGGCTGGACCTATCATGGTATCAGGTGTACACGTTTTGAACATGGAACCCACCCTCTTCAAACCTACCTTCAAAGATAAGTTTGAATTGGGTGAAGGTAGCATCCATTCTTTCCTTTTCGTATATGAGCGCACCATGGATGGAGCTACTAATCAGCAGAAGGTCCGCCACATCACCTCTTGTCTAAGTCAGTTCACACAAGAAATCATGGTTCCTCATCTAAAGGTCCGTACTACTTGGGCTCAAGTGAAAACCGCCCTCATCAAGGAATTTGGGTGCGACCAAATCCTCTCCAACCAAAAGCAGGCCTTTATGAATATTTAAATCAAACGAGGAGAGTCTACCCAGGATTTTGCAAAACGATTCTACCATGAGGCCCAAACTCTTGCCACTTGTGACCAAATTACCATTGATGATGCTATATCAGCCATAATGAGTACGTTCACTTCTAGCACTCAGTTATTATTACATCTGAAGTCCTTAAAAAGAAACTTCAGCTCCATTATCGATATTAAGGAAGCACTTATGGAAATCCCTAATGGGGTGGTACATCTGACCTCCTTTTAGTAACCCACATTCTCACATCCATGCGATGCCACCTAAACCTAAATCCAAGGTGAAGAAGGAGCAGTGCACTTATTTTGGTCTCGTGGGTCATGTGGTATCTCAATGTTGGAAAAACAGGCAGAGGAGTCAAAAAAAGAGGAGTCAGCATAGGGCACGAGGATCCCTGTGCTGACCTACCTCAGGTGCCTCAGTCAAAATCTTTTGATTCTTCTACCAATTGTTATGTGGTATCCGCTTTTAATGAGCTTGATATCTCTGATGAATTATCCAACAAAGACACTATTTCTGCTTATGCTTCTTTTTATATTTCTAATTCTATTCCATCAATTAATCCCTCGGTGTTTTCTATCCCAAACTTTGGCACTGATGTGACCCAGGTGGAAGTCATCACACATAAGGTAAAAGTTTTGGCTATCATTGATATGGGATCGCCCATCAATGTAATCTCGTCTAAACTTATGAAGAGGATCAGAATGGCGCCAGACATGAACCATTCTCAAGACTATGGAACCGCTGGACCTTCCTACACTAAATCTATAGGAGCTTACTCCTTTCTTCCGATGTGCTTTGGGAAGTTGGTTGTGTCAGCCCCTGCAGTAGTATTGGATAACAACTGCTATGATCTGCTCTTGGGAACTAAATTTCTCACCGATTTTTATGCAATCATCAGTCTTAAGGACAAATACCTATCTTTAATTGGGTAACGGGTACCTTTAATTATACATGATGTTCCCAATACCAAAGGCAAACTTAAGCGACGTGTCTGCTTATTGAATACCCCACTTATATCTCATGTCTCAAATACTGAATCCTGGGTCCAAGGACTATAATTCCACCTCCATCAGTTTGTGCCACCAAGGGAATGCCGCTATATTCTCACTCTCTAATTACCATTCCCCCTAAAGCTCAAGTCATCATTGATACGGGAATTCAAGTATTTATACCCAGTGATCATGTGTTAGAGATCTTTGGTAACCCAAATCCTTCTCATTTGGAGGCTTTACCTTGCCCTGGCATACTTGATCCTGCTTACAATGGAACTGTTCTGGTTCTATTGGCTAATCTCACTTCTCACCCAATGCAAATGAATCGAAATAATCCCATTGCCTATGTGAGGCCTACTACTGTGAGTGACTTATTGTCAGTCTTGGGATGTGAAGAATTACACAAATTTGGACTGGAAGATCCCCCTATCATTGCCAAAATTGACGTTGAATTTGGAATTTACTCACTTCAGAACAACAGCTGGAGGCTGAGGCTCTGATTGAAGAATACGCGGATATCTTTGCTCAAGGTCTTGGAAATTTTGGCTTAATGAAAGAGGTACAGCATCAGGTGAAAACCAGGGATACTCCACCTATCCAAGCTCAACTATATCGCAAATACACAGTCAAGGAGGCTCAGGTCTCAGTGGAGCTGAAGCAACTTCTCAATGCTGGACTATTAACGCCTTCTAAAAGTCCCTGGGCTTCCCCTCTACTACTCATCCAGAAGAAAGATGGGACACAAGTAGTTATGGACTATCGTCGACTTAATGTTGTTACTTAGAAGGACTCTTATCCTCTTCATTGTATAGATGATTCCTTGAGGCTATTGTCTGGGTCCCAATATTTCTCAGCTATGGACATTGTGAGCGGTTATTGGCAAATTGATCTTGCCCCAGAAGACTGTCAAAAATGTGCTTTTATCTCTAATGAGGGGCTATTTGAGCCTACTTGTATGCCACAGGGGCTTTTTAATGCCCTTGCTACTTTTCAACGAGCCATGGATGGCTTGTTTGGGGATTTGAAGCTTTCATGTGTTTTAGTTTATCAAGATGATGTTACTATTTTTCACGCACTTTTAACGAGCATTTGGCTCATTTAAAGGAAGTTTTTGGCTGACTGCATCATGCTTCTCTTAAGCTCAAACCATCAAAGTGTGCTTTTTTTAGACTGAGATGGAATTTTGAGGGCATAAGGTTAATCGCGAGGGTATTTTACCCTTATCTAATAAGGTACAAGCTATTTTGGACATGCCTGTTCCTAAAAGCTAGCACGATATCTAAGTATTTTTAGAAATGGTTGGTTATTACCAACAATTCATACCCCATTTTGCGGAAATTGCAGAGCCTTTAGTTTATTTATTGCATAAAGAAGTTCCATTTGTATTAGAAGACTCCCAGAAACAATCCTTCAATCTGTTGTGCCAAGCCCTAATGAGTGCACCTATCTTATCCCATCCTGACTTTTCCAAATTCTTTATTCTATTTAAAGATGTCTGTGATATTGCTATTGGAGTCATTCTGGCTCAACATGATACCAATCTGGTCAATCACCCCATCGCATATTGTAGTAAAACCCTGTCTAAGGCCAAACGCAATTATAGCATTACCAAGAGAGAATGCCTCGCTGTTTTGGCTGCTATCAAGCATTTCCGCCCCTATCTATATGGTGAGCATTTCACTATTGTGACGGATCACGCTTCCCTGAAATGGTTGCATCAAATGAAGGATCCTGATGGGCGCTTAGCCAGATGGGCGTTAAAGCTCCAAAATTATGATTTTACCATTCAACATCGCGCTGGGGCTATACATCAAAACGCTGATGGCCTTTCTCAATTGCCTATCTTAATGTTAATCTCTGCAGAGGAGGATCGCATTTATGACCTGATTGGTAGGCCTGAGCTCTGATTTCCATGAATCTAAGGATGTTGTCTCGAAGTTACAATCCTTAACTAAAGGCACTCAGGTCAAAGAAGGTTCACTATACAAAAATTGGGATCTAAGTGGTTGCCCTTTATTTGGCCTTCTGCGAGGACTGACATTATCATGGAGGCCCACCAAACTGTAGGTCATGGAGCTGTAGCTAAGAACCTTCAAAGGTTAAAGAATCATTGTTACTGGGATAATATGCTGGAATCCGTACATGATGTGCTAGAGTTGTGCCTTGAATGCCAAATAACAACGTGGAGGAAATCCGATGTTCCAACACCAAAGTATAGGACCTTCCAAACCCTTCTTTACTGTGAGTATTAATGTGGTGGGTCCTCTCCCTACTGCCACCTATGGGCATCAATTTATTCTATTAGCTATCGATCATTTCTCTAAATGGATTGAAGCTATCTCAGTCTCCACGGTCACTGCTAAGACTTTGGCGTCTTTCCTTTTTAAACAAGTTTTAACCAGGCACGGCAGCCTGAAAGTCCTGTTATCGGATAATGGGACCAATTTCATATCTCAGGTGGTAGCTGATCTTACCAGATTAATGGGTACCTACCAGTCATTCACATCCCCATATAATCCTTACACTAATGGGGCTGTCAAATGAGCCAATGGTACCCTCATAGCCATTCTTCGAAACATGGCTTCCAATGATCCTAGTAGATGGAACCTTTACTTACCCAGTGAAATATTAGCTTATAGAGTTAGCTACCATCATATTATTGGAATGTCTCCATTTAAAGCTTTATATGGTTGGAGACATATCCTCCCTTCAAGTGTACAACCTATACTTGAAGAGGCTACCCCGCAAACCACTACTTTAGCAATGAGGAGACTGGCTGATGAAATAATCTGATTACATGCATTAGCTTCAAGTTCTCTGGCCACTACCACCTTGAAGGAAGGAATATGAACCAACACTAGTAGACCTACGCTACCAGAATACCAAGTCGGGGACCTTGTAATCTTCTACCACCATACACCGGGAGGAAGAATTCATTAACTGGACCCCTTATGGGCTGGTCCTTACTGTATTATCTATTGTCAGGGTGTTGAATACTCCATTGCCTCTATTGATACTGGTACTGTTATTAATAGAGTGCATAGTAGGTTTCTTTGCAAGTATGTGCCCCCTAGGCAAGATCTTGAGGGACCATTATTGGAGATACAACTAGGATGTCCAAAAGTACTCTAGATTGAGAATCTATATCTCAGTCTAATAAGATGGAGAAATCTAAAATGAATTCTCCATTTGACCGAAGAAAGACTCTTCGGAGTTATTGACCTCCTACAATGGATAAATCTAATCAACTCAAAGAAACTCAATAATTTGAGATGGCCAAGCAATTCAAAATGACTAATCATTTCGATGGGGCTAGGCCTCATTAAGAAGGTCAATTGCATTTAACTAGAGCTTTATTAGATATGATCTTCACTAATATTATAATAATATTAATAATCAACAATATCAGTCCTCTGGTAGGAAAGATCTTACCTTGGGTGAATTAAGGAAATGATCGCAAAGAACCCCTAATTTTTCCCTATAAATATCTATAGGTTTTAATTAATAAATTACCTAAATTCTCATCTCGAGTAGTTTAATTTTTGGTCTATTTTATTACAGGATTCTGTATTTCCGCTTGGAACCAACTATAGCAATGGAGCTAATAACTTCATTGCAGTTGCGTAGATCTTTGCTAGAGCCATGGAACTAATAATTTTGTAGCCTTCATTGTACCTGCTTATAGAATTTCTCAAGAAATTCCAATAGTGGTCAACCCAAATTCCAACATATCCCCCTCTTGACCAGATTATCCAGTGGAAGATAGAACTCTTTGATGATGGAAGCCACCTAAGCTTGTGCTCATATTTGGGTTTATATCTCTATGTCCTCAGCGGAGTGCAGCTCTGTCCGCACTCAATGCCAATAACTCTACTCAGTTTTGATAACTTCTTATCCTTGGTTGCACCCTGCTGCCGCCTCTTCTCAAGTGTGGTTCCTGCAACACCATGCTGCACCAGTCCCATCTTTGCATCCTTGTTAAAAGATCAACTGGTCCACCTGTACAAACCCCAGGATGGGTCCCAATGGCATCTTGCCATTTAAAATGTACCAACCCCAGGATGGGTTTCCGTGACTCCATAGTCAACCTGTACAAACCCCAGGACAGGTCTTGTTAGCACCTTGCCACCTGTACCAACCCCAGGTCAGGCTTCAACATCTTGTTGATAGGGACAATTATGGCAGATCTAGTTTCAGCGCGTCCTGATCCTGCCAAACGTTCAGGACTCATGCCCATTATTGCCTTTTCCTTCCTCCACGCTTGGTAGGTGGGAATATCACCAGATGCATCACTGCACAAAGAAATAAAATTGATTTTTAATATAGTTTTTAGTTTTTATATCTTTTTATGCATCTTTTTTATTATTTTATTATTATTATAATTTTCTTTTTATCTCCTTTATTTCTTTTTTTAGAGAAAATAAAGTATTTACTGAATGGATAGTGGCCTTATTTGCCAAATCAAGTGTGTGAATTATTTGAGCAGATAAATCAGGGAATGACTCCATGATTGTGCTGATAGGTAAAGAAACGTTCGCCTCATCCAACTTTGTTTTGACTAAGTCTTCAGGGCTCTCAGCGGATCTGACTCTCTGCTAACTGTCATGCATAGGGACAAGTGACATCATTAACAATTTCAATATTGATCCCATTTGCTTTGGCTTGAATTATCGCATTAACATCCATGTTAACCCCCTGATGGAGCAGATCCAGTGAGTCATTGTCCACAAATAGGTCAGAGATATTGATTTCCTCATTCATTACATCAGGAGAGACAGGTTTATCAGCAGTACTAGAACGTCCCTGATCTATAATGCTGGTCCTTTTCCCAAATCTGAACTAGTTTTTTGGGTCTGAATGAGATTAATCTGATCTTTTGGCTTTTTGTCCCAACACTGGGCAATTACATGGCCAGACTTCCCACATTGGAAACAGCGGATTGATGATTTGTCCGCTTGTTTTTGAGCTTCAGTTTTACTTACCACCACAATTTGACTCTCTGATTTTATATGTCTTGAAAATTTGAAATTTTTTTGAGCCTTTGTTTGAATTACTTTGAAAGTGCGATTGGGAGCATCAAACGTGTCTCCAAGCATCTTCAAATGGTCCAACATCTGAGAGGTCGTTGTTTGAGTTAATAGCGCCGCCACTGTTAAAATCTAGGATTGCTCACGTAATAGAAATAATCCTGCATGCTTAATTGGGAAGAAGTTCAGCTGAATGATCCTCAATTTTGCCAGTGTCATATAGTATTTTGACCGTTTAAAACTCTCTAGGAATATTTAAATAGCCCCAACTCTTCTGGTCAATATCTACTTTATTTTCCCTTTGTATTTGGGAACTTCAACTGAGGCAGGCAAAGGTACAAGCTATGGATCCCAAGACCCCAGCTTGTAGACACTCTTCAAAAGAGCATCAGGTAAAAACCAGAAAGGAGATGGATTAAAATATATCTTTATTTTAAGAATATTATTTGATAATAATTCATTAGTCCAGATACCGGTATTTATACCTCTAGGGCATCTCCTGGCCACATTTGAGCATGCAATTTCAACAGATTATTTCCCACTTTAGTTCATCCCTTGAACAGATATGACCATG
The DNA here is from genome assembly GCA_022478985.1 of Massospora cicadina. Taxonomy (NCBI): domain Eukaryota; kingdom Fungi; phylum Entomophthoromycota; class Entomophthoromycetes; order Entomophthorales; family Entomophthoraceae; genus Massospora; species Massospora cicadina. Next base: position 34,913 of record JAKSZP010008505.1, on the reverse strand, counting down.
ACCTATAGCTAGGTTTATTGGTGACAAAATACTCTCATATTTTAGAGGATTTCAGGGATGAGAATAACAACAATGAGAGTGCAAAATTGCCCTAGGATCATCTTGATAATATTTTTTCATACTTCTGACAAAATACAAATTCTGGGAAATTTTGGCATTAATTTATATAAATGCCACACCCTTTTTTTTAGTACTAGATGGTCCCAACCTGAGGGGGATTCATCGATGTTTATTGAACTACGCCTGGGCTCCTAAGAGCCTGAGGCGAGGGAAGGGGAGGGAGGAGGCATCGAGAAAGGGAGGGGGTTTGCGCGCCAGAACCATGCTGCAGTGACAACTGAGCGGGGGAGGGTTGGCGACATAGTGCAGACCTTCAGGGCCATCTCAAATTGTACCTGAAAGTGGGTGATCATGTGTGGAAGGGTCCACGCCTGCTGGTCAAAGGCAGCATGAAGGAAGGAGTTATGGATGGTCCAGATGGCTGTGGCATAGGCGAGGACACGGAGGGGTTGGTGGCAACCAGGCAATGTCTGCTCGAACATGAGGTCTTGCGCAGGGTGTCCAGACCAGGGCTGAGCATGGAGGAGCGCGCGGGCCTTTGGCCAAAATGCGGCGACACCTGAACAGGTGAAAAAACGATGGAGGTGGGAGTCAATAGGCTCCACACAGTGGGGGGCAGCTTCGGTGCTGGAAGGTAGGGCCAGTCTGGTTCCCTGTCCTGTATGAACAGTGGAGCACCCTCCATAAGGTGTTGGACACTTTTGCTGACAGGATGGGGTGATAGACGTCCTTACACAATTCCTTAAGGTCAAATCTCATGGAGAGAGGGAGGAGCTCAAGGAGTCTTGGGCGGATGGGAGGACGATCTTGGGGGTTGAGGCGATTTGTGACAACTTGTCCATTGTGCACAATTGCATGGCGACGGGGGCTGAGGCCAGGGCCTTCCCTTCTGTATGGGAAGGCATGGTGGATCCGCGCGCCTACTCGTTTCAGGGCAAGGAGAGCCTGGTTCCAGTAGGGGGATGAGGATGGTTTCAGGCGATGGCCTGGGTGGTTTTCAAGCCACTCTCCAAATGAGGTCAGAGATGCTCTAGGAAGACCCAGAGCTGCTGACACTGACTGGCGGAGAGCGGGCGCCCATTGGGGCATGGGGGTCGCGTCCCAGCAGACAATCGGCCATAGGAACTTCAGGAAGATTGTGGTGGCGTGGGATTGCGTGTCCAGAAGCCCTTGGCTTCCTTCATTGCAGGGTCGGGCAATGGTTGAGAGGGTCATTGGTGGATGGTTTGAGCCCCAGGTCCTACAGCGGAGGAGTACATTGAGCCGCATATAAAAGGCATCTGTGAATGGGCAGACGTGCGCTAGGAACCAGACTTTGGAGAGGAGGAACACATTGGCCATCAGAGCTCAACCCTGGGGGTGATGTGCCACCGGTTCCAGCTGGCAATCCTGGAGTTAACTGCTGCGAGGAGCAAGTCCTCATTGTCTTTTAGCGCAACTCCTTGTTGGTTGGTGAGAACGCCCAGGTGACGGAAGGTACCGCGCACAGGTTCAATACCAAATGGTGGGGGGAAGGTGGGGGAGCCGACCTGTACAACTGTTGTTTTGGAGGTGTTGACCATGGCATTAGACGCCTTGGTGTACCTCTCAATGGTCACAGCAGCGAGGGCAACATCCCCAGGGCAGCCAAATGCAATGGCGGTGTCATCTGCAAATGCCATGGTGCGGGTGGGGGCTTTACCTGGGACCAGAATCCCTGTTAGCTTGTCCTGTAAGGAGGCCAAGAGGGGGTCGGGGGTGATGCTAAAAAGGATAGGGCTCAGGGGGTCCCCTTACCGGAGACCTTGTCCAACTGTTACTGCCACTGTAAAACCCATTGGCGCCAGGACTCTGGTGTGGAGCTGGTCATAGAGCGCTGATATCCAGCGCCTAGCTGCGAGGGGAGATGGATGTGGGCCAGGGAAGCATCAATATACTTCCAGGCCACCCGATCATATGCTTTCTCCATATCCAGGAGAGCCACAAAGCCATTCACCTTACGAGATTTAGCAGTCAAAGTCACGTGAAGGTCATTATAGTTGTCCCATAATGACCTCCCCGGAATAAAACTGTGCTGGGATAGGGAGAGGCGAGGTGACACCCATTTGGTGATGCGGTTGGCCAGAAGCTTCGTGAAGAGCTTGTGGTCTGTGTTGATCAACGCTATGGGGCGCCAGTTCGCCAGGTTCTCACGGTCTGACTTCTTGTAAATGAGGGTCGTGATTGAGCCTCTGGAGTCGGGGAGGACCTCGCCATTCACCAAGAGTGCAGCGAAGAGGTCGCGGAGGGTTCTAGCTATCACCGCAGGTTCCAGAAGGTACACCTCAAAGGGTATTCCGTCTATCCTGGTGCTTTGAGCCGTGGGGATTTCAGAAGGGTTTCCATCACCTCCTGGATGGAAATAGGCGCCAGTAGAGCCTCATCAGCCCGTGGGTCAATGGGAGGCTCTGGAGCCCGCCACAGGAAGTCTTGGATGTCCGATGGGTCCACCTGGGTGGCATGGAAGAGGCTGGAGTAGAAGCGGTGTAGTTCCTGCGTGATTTCCTCCTTATCCGAAGTGGTTGTAGTGCCAATCTTCAGTGCAGTAATATCCTGCGCTGTTGACCGGGATTTCTGTTTCTGAAAGAAGAAGCGGGGTGGGGCGTTTCCATTGAGCATAGTAACGAGATGTTGTAAAGTTTGCTGCCCATTCTTCCTGCAGTGTGAGCTCCAAGCGGAGTGCTTCCTGCGCCGCTTCCCAGTCTTCCAACCATCTGGGAGAGGGCGAAGGCTGGCAGTTTCGCTCTAGATGTCTGATTCTGGCTTCCGCCCTTTTGACTCTGGCGCGAGCTGCGGTCATATGGGCTTTGGCACAGTTGTAAGCAACGCGGGTGATGCCCTCCTTGGTCACCGCCCATCCAATCTTGTGGTCAAGCATGTGGGGTGGGGGGGAGGTGAGAGTCTCCCGGATGGTCATAGACAGCTTCTCCTTAGTGAAGGGGTTGTTGAGAAGAGCTGGGGCAACCCTAGGCCGGAACCTACGCGATGGTCTAAGTGTGGTGGTGAGGACAACGGTGAGTGACATGTGATCACTCAGATGGTTGTCACGAGAGATGGGAGAGAAGATGCGGCCAATAAGCAGGGGGCCAATCAGTGCCATATCTATGCGTGACGCTGACTGGAAAGCTCCTCCATAATACTGGATCCTAGTCATGCAACCTAGGCCAGACGCGGAGGGTGGAAGCGCATCTATAAAGCCACTCAGGCAAAGAAAATCCTGGAGGCGACTTGATCCAGGCGTTCCTTTGCTGCAGGGGGGTAAGAGTCATGGACGCGACTTATGGTTGTGTTGAAATCTCCTAGGAGGACTGAATTCCTTGGGAGATTGAGTTGGACGAGCTCTTCCAAGAGCCAATTTTGCTCCTGACCTGCATTAGGCAGGTAGATGCTTGCAGCGAAGAAAGAGAAGTCAGGAGTGGTGAGTTTGGCCAGTATGAGGCGGCCACCTAGATATTGTGAAAAAGAATGGGTTTTAACCCGGGGATTCAAAACAATAAGGGCGGCATTGTTTGTCCATAAGGAGTTGCCTCCAAACTGTTCATTCCGTGCAGATTGTTTGTGGGTGAGGATATGGGGCTTTTGGACAGCAGCGATGTCAATTTGTGCTGACCTGAAGTTGCAGAGGAGGCGGGCTCTCCGCTTAAAATCCCGCAACCCATTTGCGTTGATGGATTTCATGGCCAGGGTGCTGCCATGGGGACTCATAGCTGTCCCCCTCCATGTCCTGGGGGGTTGCCAGCGCTTAAACCTGCTGCTGTGAGGCGGCTAGTTTTGAGCCCTTTATCTTGACTATTAGCTGCAATCTGTGAGGAGCGTCGAGGGTTCTGAGGGGAAGGAGAGGGTGGGGGGGGCGGAGGACCCAGTTAGCCAGCCTAGGATGCTGCCCCCGCTCCGTTGCAGGGGAAGGACCTGAGGGTGCTCAATGGTGACCTCCGCGGTGTCCCCATTTGATGAGTCTGAGTCCATATTCACTTCCTTAACACTGCAAAGGATCCGCGTGAAATGGACGGTGGGGTTGGGGTAGGACTCTTTGAGGTGGCACTTCTACCGCAGGCCGCGGGTTGCCAGTCCATGCTGGTGGGCATAGCTCCATTGGGAGCTGAGGGTTGATGCGATAAATCGCTGGTGGAGGTTGGTGGGGGTGCCGCGGAGCCCTGAGTGGGGATGGCTGATGAGGGGCACCCTGTGGGAGATGCCTTGCGCTTGGTGAGAGAGGGAGTTGACTATTGGAGATTGGAGGGGGTGCCCAAGGGAAGGGGGCATGAGCGCGAAGGTATCCCATACCCATAGTGGGGTTAGATGTTTCAACTGCTAGGCGTAAGGCCTCAGAGGACAGGTCTTGAATGGGAGCCCATTGTGTGGGTTGTGGAATTGCTTCTGCGGCCACTTGGGATCGTTTTTGGCCTGGTTTAAACCCTGGGTGGTGGCTAAGAGGGCTTGTTTTTGAGCTGTGCAGCCACTATACAAGCGTCCAAGGGCGTTACACCATGAACACCGGGGGCGCGCCTGATCAGGGTCGACAAAAAAGATCTCAGGGCATGCCCCAACTACCGCCACATGAGGAATAACCTCAATGTTGCGGGATACAGTGGAGGAGGGGATGAAAGACGCCCTAGCAGTGTGAGCTCTTTGAGTGGGAGCATAGTAAGAGGGGACGCTAAAGTTCACTGAAAGAACAGACCAAAAACTCCATTAAACCACGATGGAGCGCCAGTCTAAGAGACTCAGGATCAAAAGTCGTTGGTAGGTTGGAAAAAGTAACCCATGAAATTTTCTCCAGGTGAGAGCATGTGCGGGAGATGCGAAGAGATCCACGCGGAATAATGACCTGGAGGGTGGCAGCATGGTCAGCAAGGGCAGCTTCAGTGAAGCCCACATCGATATAGTGGCCCTCCACTGATTCATGGATGGTGGTGTTAATTGGGAATGTCTCCGCAATCGCTGCAAAATATGAGAAGTAATCCTCCATATAGAATTCAACAGGGTTATGCCCATAATAAAAGGCGAATTGCGTGGGAGAGGGTTGAGCGAGGTAGAGCTTTTTGCGCTCTAGTTTCAGACCATTTATTCTTAACATCAGCAATAAACGCCACTTCACGGGGATCAGCTTTGGGTAGCGTTGGTGCCAGAGGTTTTTGCCACACCCCAGTGGCTCCTTTGGTACATTTGTGTTTGCTTTGGGCTGCAATCGCGGGTTGAGTGTGAGCTGGTGGTTTGGACAAGTTTTCAGAGTTCCCTTGTTGCTGAAATGTTACAGCAGTTGCTGGCGTCATGTTAAATTGAGGGGCGGATTGTTGGGCCTCGCTAAATTGGGGAGGCCCATCCAGATTGGAATTAACTCCAGCCAAATGGGAGGAGGGCGATGTTTCATCACCATCCCAATCTATTTGGGTAAATTCAGCCCGAGTATTTGCTGTGATTTTGTGGGCAAAACTCACTGGCTGATTGGTGAATTGGTCATTTTCAGCATATGGAGATAAAGTGCCGACTTGAGAAGTACCAATTACGGGGTTTAAATGGGACGGGTGAGATTGGAACTGGCGTGAAGTTCCAAAATCTGAACCATTTGAATCCTCATTGGGAAGAGTAGATTGTCCCAATTTGGTGCTTAGTGAACCAGAATGTGCGGCTAATCCAACCTTACATCTGAGGGTTTGGGGGCCAGGTAGCTGGGTATCGCCCCTCATGGAGGGAGCCAGAAACACGGAGTCAGCAATAATAGATGGGGCTGAATAAGCTGACACAATGGGGGAGGTGAATGCCTGGATGGGCTGAGTTGCATTCAACTGAGCAGACGCCATTAAAACAGCGTGGGTGATGGCCTCCTTGGTTGGAGGGGGCCCAGCGGGTTGGTTGGAGGCAGCGCACACAGAGCTGTTAGGCGTGCAGGTTGCAGAAGTGTGATCAGGTGAACTGGCGCTAGTTGAAGTAGCTCCAGGTTGGGGGGTGGTGCCTGCTTTCATGGCCGCTGCTTGAGAGCGGGTGATTCTGGTTGATCCTGAGGTGGGTAACCGAGGGATGCTTCATTTGGGGGTGGTGCTGGCTCGTTTGGCAGAGCCTGCGGGTTCTTTTGCGGGGTTTCTCGCCATATTTGCTAATAGTTTTCGTAAATCTCTTTAGTGGAGCTAAATTTCAGGCTGAATTGATTTTTGAAAAGTGATGCTTAGCAGAAAGAGATGATTAAATGACACACCCTTAATTGGGACATTGGCAGGCCTCTCAATAACACTAAGTACTTCCATTTGGGCGGTCCATGTGCAAGTGATATTTTGCTGATTATGTGATTTGATATACAAAATTCGCCATAGGTAGGAAATTATTTTTAGGAACAGCTCAATTTGTGTTTTTGTCATACAGATGATGGAAATGACTACCTAATTGGGATGTCAACTGACCCTCTTGATAGAACTAGGTACTCCCATTTGGGTGGTCCATGTGCAAGTACTATCATGCTGATTACAAGGATTGACATACAAAGTTTTCCATAGGGTGGGAAATTGATTACGTTTAACATTTATTTGTCCATGGGATTTGTATAAGTTATCTTCAGGTCAATCCTGAACGATTTCGCATGCTGAATATTCAATCTTGGTCCCAATTAGTTGGGACTAATTGCCAAGTTTTGATTCAGCAATAATTGGCCCAAATTATGTGAGATATCTGGTCCAAGCTAAAAAGTGGATAGTTGATTTAAGTAGCATTGAGATATTTGGCCCAAACTGTAAATGGATACTTGATTAGATTAGCACTAGGTATTTGGCCCAAAGTGTAGTTTGGAAAATAAAATAAGGTTGGCGTTGAGATATTCAGCCTGAGCAGTAAAGTGGATAATTAGATAAATTGACATTAAGATATTTGCATGAGCTGTCAAGTGAAAAATTAGCTTTAGTTGATAATTAGTTAATTAGCCCAAGTTTTGGAAGGATAATTGGCCTGAATGTGCAAGTGTATCCTTCTGAGCTTTTGATAATATAATTGAATTGAATTGACATTAATAGAACTAGACTAAGCCAAGTAATTGCAATAGGCTTTAAGTTGAGAATTAGAGTTAGCTCAAGCATTGGGAGGATAATTGGCCTGATCTGTTGGCTGTTAAAGGGCTTATTTTCAGGTCAAACACCAGAATATGACATTTATCCCCAATTGACTTGAACATAAGCCCTAAGATTCCTGAATAGCATTCTTGATTTTTTCCATTCGTTAATTTCAGCCCAAACTGCTGACAAGTCTGGAGGTGGATCCTATATTTGTTAATTTTGGCCTGAACTGCCAACAATTCTGGAGTTGGATCCTCTATTCGTAAATTTCAGCCCAAACTGCTGACAAATCTGGAGTTGGATTTTCTCCCCATCCTCAAGCGCAAACTAAAGTATTAATTAGGATAAAATTATTTTTATTTTCTAATTTTTTTATTATTTGTTTTTATTACTATCCTATTATATTGTTTTTTATTTTAAATACTATATCTTTTTATATTGCAATGCTAATATTTTATATGTTTTAATTGTCCAAGCTCTTAAACCTTTTTCATAAACTTTAAGTACACACGGTTGTATATACATTTGGCCCTAACATCTTTTTTAAATGTGTTGTCTTCTTCATGTTAGTCAAGGTATGCAAATCTTCCATTATAACAACATTGTTAAGGCTGATTAGGTCTTCAATGTTTTTGTTCACAGTATCCAGCTTGGTCCAAACATAAATGTTAAAGTCATTGTGCTTTAATTTAATCCAGGTAATCTTTTTAGCCCAAAGTAGCATGTATGGTGAGACGTTCTGTGCTTTCAGATGCAAGGTCAATCAGGCTTGTTGTATCCACATGAGCTCCCCCACTATGATAAGATCCAGGAAGTAGCAGGTACCTGCATCAGAGCTAGTTTCCATCTCATTGTCACAATCTTTTCTGGCCAAATATGCCAGGGACTGGTTATGTTGGCCCAAGTCAGAGAGCGTCACCAATTTTTGAGTGAGCACCAGTTGTTAAAATCTGAGGATCACTTGCTTGATATTTATTTCTGCATGCTTAATTGGGAAGAAGTTTGGCCAAATGATGCTTGATTTTGACAGTGGCTTACGGTAGTTTGACATCTAGAAACTCAAAAGGTATATTTAAAAAAACCTCACCTCTTCAGGCCAATATTGGGCTTATTTTTCCCTTTGTAATCAGGAACATCAATCAAGGCAGGAAAATGTACAAGCTGTGGATCCTGAGATCCCAGCTTGTAGACACTCTTCAAAAGAGATCCAGGTAAAACCCAGAAAAGAGATGGAATAAAATATATCTTTATTTTATGAATATTATTCATTGGTAATTCATTAGTCCAGGCGCCAGTATTTATACCTCTAGGGCATCTCCTGGCAACTTTTGAGAACACAATTTCAACAGATTATTTTCTACCTCAGTTTGGCCCTTGAACTGATACAACTATGACCTATTGCTAGGTTCTTTGGTGGCAAAATACTATCATATTTTAGAGGATTTCAGGGATGAAAATCGCAACAACAAGAATGCAAACTTGTCCTGGATCATCTCAATATGAGTTTCATCATACTGCTGACAAAATAAAAATTCTGGGAATTTCTGGCATCAATTTATATAAATACACCTTAATCAGGACGTCAGCATGCCTCTCAATAGCACTAGGTACTTCCCTTTGGGCTGTCCAAGTGCAAGTGCTATTTTGCTGATTAGGTGGATTGATATACAAAATTCGCCATAGGTGGGAAATTATTCTTAGGACCAGCTCAATTTGTGTTTTTGTCATTCAGCTGATGGAAAAAAAAATCCCCAATTGGGATGTCAACTGGACCTCTTGATAGAACTAGGTACTCCCATTTGGGTGGTCCATGTGCAAGTGCTATAGTGCTGATTATGAGGATCTAATACCAAGTTTGCCATAGGGTGAAAAATTGATTACGTTTAACGTCTATTTGTCCATGGGATTTGTAGACGTTATCTTCAGGTCAATCCTGAATGATTTTTAATGCTGAATATTTAATCTTGGTCCTGATTAGTTGGGACTAATTTCTGAGTTTCCTGAATCAATAATCGGCCTAAATTATGTGAGATATTTGGCCCAAATTAAAAAATAAATAGTTGAATTAAGTGCCATTGAGATATTTGGCCTAAACTGTAAATGGATACTTGATTAGATTGGCGTTAAGTATTTGGCCCAAAGTGTAGAGTGCTTATTTTGAATAAAGTTGGCGTCTAGATATCTGGCCCAAGCAGCAAAGTGGATAATTATATTATTTGACATAAGGATATTCAGGCATGAGCTGTCAAGTAAATAATTAGCTTTAGTTGAGAATTAATTAATAAGCTTGAGTTTTGGAAGGATAATCAGCCTGAATGTGCAAGTGTATTCAGCTGAAATTTTGATTATATAATATAAATGAACTAAATTAAATTGATGTTGACATAATTAGCCCGAGCCATGTAACTGCAATAGGCTTTAAGTTGAGAATCAAGTATTAACTCAAGCATTAGGAGAATAGGCCCAAGCTGTTGGTTTATCAATGGGTATATTATAAGTCAATCACCATAATTTGACAGCCATCATAATCTGATGTAATTCTTGGTAGGGCTGACGTGCCATCTGCATGGCTATGAATGCATCAAGTCAGTCAGCACATTCACTCCTGTCAAGATCTGGGACGTTGGTAAAAATGATCAGCGAAACTAGCCAGGGTCTCATCTTTTTGGAATTTTGTACTCATGAACTCTTGTTTACAATTTTCCATCCAAGTAAGGCTTCTAAATTTTCTTATAATTGCTGCTTTTGCTTTCATATATGACCAGTTGTCTCCATTGAGGTGGGATAGTACCAGATTCTGGTAATCAGTGCTAAGAAAGTTCATTATGGTCACCGCTTTTTGACAGTCTGCATAGCCATACATAATCATCTCAAATAGGCAGAAAAACGCAGGGACGTTATCTTGGAGAAAGGTGGGGTATTTTGGTGTATTTCAAAATTCCTCGTTTGCTTAACTCATAGAAATACTTTCCCAGCTACTTGAGCAGCCATAGGAGTGGCTAGGGAGTAATTTCTGACACACCAGAGAATGATTTGGGCAATTTGGGGCGGAGAGGTCTTTCTGATTGGAGGTTTGCATGCCTTTTTGTCAGCCTCATCAACCTCAATTTGTGCAATATCACATTTGTGATTATCCAAATTCCTCAAAACACTTTACCATAGTCTCCATCTCTTCATGAAACCGCCAGATGCATTCTAAATTTGTTTATATTCAGTTTTTTAGAATAAAATTTCTTTAGGAGTTCACCCTCTTTCCACTTCAAAGAGGCAACTTTTCCACACAGGTCATTATCCACCGTTCTGACTTGTTTGAGCATCTTTTCCGTCTTGATTAAACGCTCCTCTAAGGTACTAATGTCAGCTTTAGATTCCAAGCTAAGCACATTTTGATTGACAGCCTGTAGTTTTACCCGGAGCTTCCAAAGCTCTTCTTATAAGACATCGTTGTTTAAATTGGATTTTGACAACTCAACTACCCCCTGTAGTGAGCACCAATTGTTAACATCTGGAATTCAAGATGGTTGCTCGCTTCTGCGCCTAGATTTTACCTGCATAGATTCTTGAATAATTGCGTTGCTTTACTTGAAATTGATTAACAGGGGGAATAATAGTATGAAGGCTATTATTGTAGTTGAATGCCCAAAAGCCACGCTGATTGAATTTTCCAACGCTAGACAGGTGCTTCTTCGTTTTGAAGATGTTCTGGTACTGGTAGGGAACACTTTCCCTATTCTCTTCTCGCAGAGCCAAGCGGAGACTTGATAGTAACAACCTAAGGATATCTGATTCAGCACTCTTTTCTTAAAAGTGATTTTAAACAACTTAGTTAATATCAAATTTTAAATCTAATTTTTTAGGGGATACATGAAAGTTTTTATAGTTAAAATTGACACACAACTTTTCAGCTGTCCGCTGGGAATTATTTGTGCTCCTATGCTGGTTTGACCCTCTAGTGTTAGGCTCCAAATCTCGTCAGGTATCATTGACTTGAGCTTTTAGGCAGCTTAATACTCGGCTGTTAGGCAAGAAAACAATTGATATTTGGAGCTTAAAAACAATTATTTTGGCAGATGATGATCCTACTCTCTACCTCCGGCGTTAGAACGCTTGGGTAGTTACTGATGACTCCCCATTTGTTCCACTCCAAACAATTCCCAATAACTCGCCTATTGGGTGTTGTTCCCTCATCAAATTTGTACTTAATATCATCGGGGATGATCCCTGCAAAACTTTTATAAGTTGGCGACTTTTGCCAAAATTTTATGATTGTAACTAATCATCAAATTTATTAATTGGTCAATAGGTTGGATAATGTGGTCACCCAGATTCCAACAGCTCGCTAGCAAACCGCAGAGTCAAGTTAAGGAATTAATGGAATAAATTCTGACCTCTTCTTTACCTCTACCTACAACTTCAGAAAACTTAATGGCATGTTGCGTCAAATTGAGATTGAGGATGCTCAACCATTTGGTCCTGTACCTACCAAAAAAGTAAAGTCAAAGATGCTCAGGTGGCTGTTGAGCACAAACAACTAATTGAAGCTAAGATATTATGCCATGATGTCCTTGAACCTCTCTCCTATTGTTGGTTTGGAAGAAGGTTGGAAGTCATCATGTAGTGATGGACTATTTAAAGACTTAACTCCCTAACCAAGAAGGACAGTTAGTTCCTCCCTAAATCAACGACTCTCTCTGCTTGCTTGCTGGATCACAATTTTTCGCTATATATCTTGCTAGCAGATAATGTCAAGTAGAGCTAGCGCCTAATGATCAATCTAAATGCGCGCTCTTAGCTAATGAGGGGTTATTTGAGACAACTAAGGTGCCTCAGGGTTTTGCAACGCGCCTGCCACCTTCCAACGCGCCATGAACGGGATCTTAGGGGACTTAAAGCTACCCTATGTCCTTATATTTTGATGATATACTGTCTTCTCAAAAACCTTTAACAGTCATGTGGAATACCTCTGGGAAGCCTTTAATTGTTTTAGTAAGCATTAATAAATTCTAAGATTTTAAGTACTCTTTCTTGAAATAAGAAAAGGAATTCCCTAGACACAGGGTCTCAAAATACAGTATATAGCCCATCCCAATTAAAGTTTGCTGCCAATGAGAAGATGTCGCGCCCCCAGAGATTTCAGAATATTTATGTATTCATGGGAATGGTATGCTATTGTTGTCAGTTAATCACTCGGTTTGCTGACCTAGCTGAGCTCCTGCTCTATCTCCTACATAAGATATGCCCTTCAAGAGGCGGCCTGAACAGGAACAAAAATTTAATGCGTTGTGGATCTCTATTTGTAATAAACCTATTTCAGTTCATCTGCAATTTGAATTACCCCTTTTACTATTCACTGATGCTATTGATGTTGCTGTCAGGGACATCCTAACTCAGAACAAAGAATATATGGTTAATTAACTAGTGGCTTACTTTAGCAGACTCTGTCAAGGGTGATTGGAACTTTAGCATTACTGAGCGCAGGGGCCTGGGTGTGTTATTGGTGATCAGGCACTTCTGGACCTATTTATACGGCACCCATTTCACCATCATCACTGACCATTACTCACTATGATGGTTTCAGCCAATGAAGGACCTGGATGGCCGGCTAGAAAGATGGGCTCTACAACTGCAGAACTACGATTTTACTATTGCCCATTTCACAGGAGCAATATATTAAAACGCTGATGGACTCTCAAGGATGCCAGTACTGCCTTTTTGACCCCATAGAAGACCAAATAAAAACTTATTGGCCGTCCTGGATTATGGGAATTAAAAACTTCTGAAATTCAAGCCTAGATCCAAAATGTCCTGAAACACCTAAATCAAAGCGGAATGCTGCGCAAGAAAATAAATTAGAAATGTCACCCTTATATCCGCGCTTCTTCCCAAACTAATGTTATTTTAAGCATACAACCATTATAAATGGAGCAGTGAAAAAGACTCACGAATGGCTAAATTGATGCTACTTAGATTGGATGGTTGAGACCATCCAGGTTGCTTTAGAGGCTTGATGACTTTTCAATACCAATATTAGGCCAGCCCACAATATTAGCATTCAGTCATGGCTCCCTCAATCCCCTTTTAATGTTGTTAGCACCAATGGAGCGGGCCCTCTGCCCACTGAGTTACACAACCATAAATATAACATATCAGATATGGACTACTTGACCAAAATAAGTTAAATCAAAGTCTGTTCCACTGAACCGCAAAAGCCATGGCCCTATTCCTTATTTAATTTGTTTTTTCCCAGCAGGTATGCCCATAAACTTTATTTTTTTAAAATGAGATAAATTTCACCTTTTAATTATTTAAAAACTAAAATCACTTTTTGGAACTAGCCAAAGTTTCTCCACACCTTGTAATCCCTCAACTAAAGGGGCTTTGGAGAGTTCTAATTGGAACCTTTGTCTCTATTTTGATGAAAATGGCCACCTCCAACCCTACATGCTGGAATTACTACCTATCTAGTGCCTCTTTATCTCATCAAATAAGCTACCATCAGAGCACTAATATGTCCACCTTTGAAGCTCTATATAGGCGTTGTCAGATTTTTAACCAGATGGATCATTCTAATAGTATCTGGATTAGGGGTGTCGGTTAGTTGGGCATAATTGTTGGCTAATTGCCTAGTTCAATACTATTTAATGTTATATATTAATTCTGTTTAGGCTCAGCGGAAGTTGCATTTGAAGCTTAAATGCCATCCAAAGATCGTTGTGGGAGTTTCTGGCGGAAAGCCAATGAATCCATTATGAATCATCCAAAAATGGTTCCACCAACTAATTCAGAGCACCAGCGACTCATGCCAAGGATGCTCGAATAATATTTAATTATGAATTTATATATTATTGACTAGCAACTTATGCTGAGGATGGATTGACCTAATTTAATATTCAGTGATCAGATGAGCGGATCTGAAGGGAATCACTATGAGGTATGAATGAATGAAGTTTACGATCTGATAGAGTTTTGAAAACAAGAGGCTGTTAGGTTTTCTAGTATTTGATTGGCCAAAGAGTACTTGGGCGCAGTAGCCCTGAAAGTAGTATAAATAGTCGTTCATTCCCTCCTAATAAACATCTCTCTTGCACCAATCTTACTTTATTTGATAGTGGCTTAGAGCAGCTAGAGTAGGAGTAGATAGTACTGGGGATCCCCAATAGGCGCAGGTGATCACGTTGGAGTGGCCGCGCTGCCAGCTCCCATGCCTCCTCCCTATGTGGAGCCAGCGGGAACCTGGCCAGCTGGTCCTGTGGATGCACTGACAGGCCACCAACCTTATGGGGTGCAGCGCGGGAGTGCCATAGCCGCCCATGAAGGGGGATGGACTTTCTAGGGCATGCCCAGATAGGTTGGTGAAGGGTCGCGAGGGTGGGGCAGCGCAGAAGTGCCTGAGCCGCCCAGGAAGGGGGCAGGACTTGCTGGGGCACACGCTGAGGACACCTGGGGCTAAAGGCGAAGCCGTTGGTGGTTAGTTGGTGGGTTGGACGCAGACTTGTAGGGGTTGGTACGCCAATGAAGGTGAAATGGCAAAGGGCAACCAGTCTTCATACTGGTTGGCCTGGCACACTATTGGAGCCCATGGTTGATTTCGTGACAGGCATGCTCCTATATTACCAAGTAGCATTCAGAATCTACTCAGTAACTCCATTCCTGAAACTCCAATTTGGCCATGAGGGCCTTAGATGATTAAGTTCTCCATCTTTAAGCACTAGGCACGCAAAACTTGTCACCACCACAGAAAGAAAGACATCTTAATTTAATGTTGGCTTATTCCTTATCCATTTTTAATTAGTTGTTATAGTTCTCTTTTATAATCATTGATTCAGAGGCTGACAGAACAAGCTTAATGTTAATTCACCTGCCCTTAAAAGGTCATTTTTAAATGTACTATGAGTATTCCATTGCCAATTTCAATCAGGGGACAGTGTTAACTGAATATATGGCCGATTCTAACAGCCCCCATACCCCCTCTGACAAGATTTTGAGGGAGCGTTGTCAGGATTCAAGATATTAATTGAGTCAAGATCCCTTTATCCCAAATCAAACCTTATTAAGTTACTTCTCAAGTTCTCACTATTGAAACCTAAACTTGAAAGCTCCAATGAAAATTTTTAATTAAGAAGCATTACATGTACATGAATCAATGGAGATGCCTTCTGGAATTGCACCTTTATTTTTTTAGTACTAGTGGTGCCCAACCCAAAAGGGGGAGCCGCCACGCATCTTTATTTGCAAATGGGCCAAACAGAGGGATTATCATAAATTAAAAAAATTCCTAATATAGCCCCTAGGTTATCAGCCTAGGAAGCCATATCAGATATCGAGGAGGCTTTGAGGAAACTTTTGTCTGGTGCCCGCTTTAGCTGGCAGACCATGGCGGACAGCATTGGGGTGGGAGCATCAGCGACATGGGGCATAAGGAGGTATAGCTGAGGGTTTTCTTCATTAACGAGGCCAGCGGTGTCCATCGCCTCAATGCATTGAGCAAGTTGATGCTCAGCAAAATTGAGAGCTGGCACACAAGTAAATGACTTGATGCGCCGGCGGGTTTTGGGATAATTTGGGGTCAAAAGAGAAGTTTTTCTGCATCAATGCAAAAACGGCTCACACCAAAAGAAAGCTCCTCAATTTTGTACTTTGCATCTTCCTCAAATTCATGAGGAAAATTGGGGATAGGAATACCCTTGACAAGGGGCTCCATTGCCCCATGGAGTTGCTAGCGGAGGAGGGTGTTGGCTGAGGCAGCTGCAGCCACAACTGCCATATCATTAATATTTTTTATAAATGGGAAACCTGTTTTTGGACAAAAACGGCAGGAACGTGCTTTGGGAGGGTCAACAAAGAACTCCTCCAAAGCAAAATAAGGTTTCACGTGGCATAGCTGTTTATCCTCATCAACCTCTCTAATATTTTACAGGCTCAAGCCCATTTTTAAACTTTTCCTAGTCCAGAGAACTTTTATGCTGAGAACTGATAACCACAAACTCTACTTTTAAATAATGGACTTAACTTCACCCCATAGGTAGTCCATTAACTAAATCTCTTTTTTGACTAAGTTATACCTCCCAATATAACTGTTGACTAATGGGGTGGTAGAATGCACTAACAGAACTCTTGTTTCATCTTGCGGAAGATGACTGGCTCTAATCCTATGCTTTGGAACCACTATCTTTTCAGCACTCTACTAGCTTATTGGATAAGTCACCATTGCATAATCAAAATGTTCACTTTTTTAAGCTTTATATGGTGTGCTTCTCAGCTGGCAAATAGCATGAAACACCTAGTGGATTCAGCAGTGCCTGAAAACTTTGAGCTTATAATAATTATCTTAGCAGATAAAATTATCCAAATCCAGGACCTTGCTACTCAAAAATATCAACACCATTGCCAAGGAGACGTCCCTCTCTAAGATTAAACTTATTTGTAGATGTTCTAGTTAAATAATATGGTCCATTCTATTACCATTAACCCATAGTCTGGCAAAAAAAGCTCAACGTCCTTTAGTCAAGGCTCTACTTTATCATACTTAAGGTGAATTTAAGTACTACTTTGCTGACATGACCCAAGAGACATTGATCAATCAAGTTTATGGCCAATTCCTATGTCCATATGTTCCCTCTGACAGGATATTGATGGGTGAGATGTCAGGATTCAAGGCAATAAACAAATTAAATTCCTGCTCACAAATTGAACCTCGATAATACAACTCTTAAGCCTTCTCAATCAGAACCAACCACTAAAGGTGCTGTTTGAGATTTGATCAAAAATTATTATGCACACAGGAACTAATCAAAACGCCTTCTTGATTATCCTCTCGGCTTCCCAAACCATGGTATGGGTGACTCCGATCAATACAGTCATAAGGACATTGCCATTGTTGAACAATGAAAAATTAATTAAGCAGTGGATCTGGAAGGATTTGAAAGATCCTGATCTTGAGGAACTATGGAGGCTTCTTGACATTGTGTGCCTACTCGCCCTATTTATTGGATCTTTATAACTCAATGAAGTAGTCTTTTTACTCCATCTTTTCATTTTCATTGACTGCTCCGCTAGTTTTACAGAGTGAGCCATAATTAGGACCTTAGCTTACAGTCTATAGAACTAACAAGATAACAGTGAGCATAAACCTTGGAGTCTATGGCAGGATGTGTATCACCTAATGCTTTCTGTGAAGGTGTCTAAAACTCTATGACGGGTACTTCATTGTTACTACAGCAGGGGGATCAAACAAGACTTACCTTTCAACACTGTAGCTGCCCTCATTGTTAAGAGCCTATTGACTCCCATATCAACCAGTTTTTTACCTGCCTAGATGTCACCACATTACGGACTAAAGTCCGCGCACACTTCCATGCCTTTTCATGGCCTGGCAACCCTGTTCAAGACCTTTTTGGAGCAGACCCTACCTAGATGACACCTACCCCTCTGATTCCTTACCTATGCCATGGTACATTAGATAATCCTCGTATACTTCCTTCAGTTGGCTTTTTCCTTGAAAGTATGGATACTACAGTATATGACTTCCCACTTTCAAGTGCATTTTAGATGGCGCAGCTTGTCTCAACTATTTCGCCAACCCTCCTCAGATTACTCTCAACTGCAGTAAATCTTTAAGGGATAAGCCTGTATCCTTTCTTGATGTCTACTCCCTCTCCTATCCTTGCCTCAGGCTCTTAAGAGACTAGTTGTAACTAAATAAACATAAAGGAATCCCACCGCTTGGGTCAGGACCATCTAGTTATAGAAGATAGAATTGCTACATTCAAGGACAAACTTAAGATTTATAATGTTTTTGACTCGCTTGGATTATTAAAGAGCCCCTTAATTTCAGCAATATGATTTTAGAATTATGAATGATCAATTTTCAACAGATTATTACATTTATCTATGGCATTCAAATTTTTTAGATAGTCAGGCTGCCTAATCACTGGAAAATCTCTTCTCCTGGCTAACGAGATGACCCCAGTTTAATATATATTAGTTACAAAATTAGAGGTCAGTCTTACATTATTAATAGCAAATCCAAACCAGTCAAAACCTAATTGCAATTATGGGTTGATATGTATAATTATGACAAGTGAGACAAATCACATAAAAATTTAGCAGGTTGTACTGAAAGCTAAAAATGAAAACAAGATAGTTTTTTGTTTAGTTCCAGTCTATATTTAATTAGGTTTTGCTTAGTGCTTAGCTTGAGTAGATTGCCTAGAGAGTTAATAGGCACGAGGTCACCTCATTTAAAACAGGAAATTTATGTAAATGATCTACACTAATCTGGACTACATGCTTCACATGTTTTTAAAAAAAAGGACCCATAATTTTCAGTTTTTTTAATCTGTCCAAAACAATTTTTTACAACTGCCTACTCCTTTCCTTTCTAAGTGTTAATGGCCAACCTAACACCCAAGACATGCATTGCAGGACCCAAATCTCCAATAGTATGCTTATGGATTATTTTATTGACAAAATTAACAATGTCTGAGGATTTTGAAGCCTTTATGATTTTGTGCTAGAAGAGCTTTCAGTGTGGCTCTTTTTCTTTTTAGCATTAGTGGTGCCCAATCCAAAAGGGGAGCTGCCGCGCATCTTTATTTGCAAATGAGCCAAACAAAGGAATTATTGTAAATAAAAGAATCCCAATATAGCCCCTAAGTTATCAGCCTAGGAATCCCTCCCACTGTGTCTCTATTCTGACCTCAGGTAAGGAAGGTTGACTACTAAACAAAGAAATAAGGTCAAAGTGTTTCTGGTGGAATACACTAAACTGTTCTCCATATCCACATATAATTTCAGCAAGGTGAAGGGGTTCATAAATAATGTATAAACAGTCTAATCTCATCCCATATAATTGCGGCTTTTCTGGAAGAACATGGCAGAAATAGCTCAAGTTGCTACGGATCTCAAGGAGTCATTAATTTTAGGACTGCCAGTGCCCTCCTGAAGCCCATGGGCGTCACCCCTCCTACTTGTTTGCAAGAAGAATGGGAAACAACAAGTTGTCATGGACTACTGCAGGCTTAACTTGGTAACCAATAAGGACAGCTATCCATTGCCTTAGATTGATAACTTGCTATACATCTTACCGGAGCTCAGTATTTTTTGGCATTGGATCTTTCCAGTGGGTATAGCAAATCAAGCTCGCCTTAAAGGATTGAGCTAAATGTGCATAAATTGCAAACAAAGGACTATTTGAGTCGGCTCAAATACCACAGAAGATTTGCAATGTTACGGCCACCATTCAAAGGGCTATGGATGGGCTACTGGGTGACCTGAAGTTATTGTGTGCTCTAGTCTACCTTGATAATATCATTTTTTTTAAAACTTTCATTAAGCATATGGAACATATATGCCAAATATGTGATCAGCTTATGTGGCGTCCCTGAAAATTAAGCCCTATAAGTTTGTTTTCTAGTCTGAGATGGATTTACTTAGCCATAAAGTCACCAAATAAAGAATCTAACATCTACCTGTAAATTCTTTGCAAATTTAGAAAATGACTCCTCCCATAGTCTTTGGGACATCAAAGTGTTTATTAAAATGGCGGATATTATAGGCATTTTATCCCGCGGTTTGCTGACCTTACAAGCCTTTACTCTATCTGTTTTAGAAAAACGTTCTCTTCAAGTGGATTTAAAGAAAAACCAAGCTTTCATACAACTTAAGATGGACTTGATTACCAACCTGTCCTTATTCATCCTCAATTCAATTAACCATTTTTACTATTGTATAATTCCAGCAATGTAATTGTAGTGGTCATTTTGTTCCATTTAGATGATCAGCAAAAAAACAGCTATTGGCTTATACTTCAGCAAAATCCAACTGAAACCAATTAAAACTACATCATCACTGAATGGGAGCTTAACCATGCTTCTCGCAAATAAGCATTTCTGACTTTATCTGTATGGAAAACATTTCACTATCATGACCAATCACGCCTCCCACAAATGGCTCCAGTATATGAAAGGTCCCAACAGGAGACTTGCAAGATGGGCCCTAAGTCTAAAAAGATATAAAGTCAGTATTGTTCATTGTGCCAGTATAGCCCAAAAGAATGCAGATGGGTTGTCAAGGGTGCCAACTTTGGCTGTGCTTGAACCTGAAAATGATTGTTTGATTGACTTGATTGCCTTGCCAAACAGGTTAGATTGAAGACACCAAAAAGTTGTAATCTATGACAAAGGGCACCCATGTTAATGATAGGAGGCTCTACAAAATTAATTGATGGAATATTTTACCATATGTGACCATTCTCTCAAACTGAAGTTATCCTCAAAGGCCACTCCAGTGTGGGACATGGAGCAGTCAAGAAGATGTATGGCTGGACTAAGGATGTTACTAGGATCATATGCACGAAACCATACACAAAATAAAAGTTTCTTGTTTGACCTGCAAGACGCAGGATTGTCAAAGTTCACATTATCAGCATAAAGTTGTGGATCCATCGTCGCCAATTTAATGGTCAGTTTGGATGTAGTAGTACCTTTATCCATGGGCCTCCGTGGTCTTCACTAAATCCTACTTACCATTGACCACCTAACTAATAGTCAAGGCTATCTCTGTCCCTTCTGACACTAAAAGCTACAGCCTTATTACTTTTGCTCCATTTTTAAACAACACATCTTACTAAGAACTTACTTTCTGGATCAGGTTAATTTGTACAACCCAAGTTGTCTAAGAACTAACTTCGCTCTTTGGTACCATCCAATACTTCATTGACCCCAATAATCCTTCTACTAACGTGTCAGAAGAACATGAATATAGTACTCAGTAAATAGTCTTTTATAATATGGCAGCCACTGATCCCATGCAGTTAAATCATTATCTACCATCTGCCTTATTAGCATACTGGATAATTGAATCATTGCATAATCAAGATGTTGCCATTCCAGGACCTGTATAGAATAGAACCTAGACCACTCAGAAGTGCTTACTCACTGGTAGACTTTTACACTCTCAAAGTTGCCATGAAACCATGAGAGCACTGGCTGACAAAATAATCAGATCACAGGCGATTGCCACCCAAGTGATCATCACAACCAATACAAAAGATATTGAGCGAAACCAATTCCCATTGACTGACTCTTTTTATTTTCAAAATTAATTTATATTGTTTTATTTTATCACTATTGCCTTTGTGGGTAACGCAACAAGCCTTATACATTTTGGTTGGGCTATATATTGAATAATATAAAAAGCTAGTTCAAAGTATTCCATTACTATTATTTTCCAGGGCACCGTGGTTAATTGGGTTCATGATAGATTCTTATGGTCCTATGTCCACACCAACAAGTTCTTGAGGGAGCACTGTTAAAAATTTTAATAAAAATTCTGAGAATAGAGAAGATTGGAATAATGAACTGGTCTAACTCTCCCTTTCAGGCTCAAACCTTCCTGACCTAAACTTATCTTCATCTATAAGTCTAAGACCCCAAATGGGTAAGAAATGATAGATAGTTTTAATAATCGTCACAAGGTATAGAACCTGAAAGGGCTATCAATTATAGACCTGAGCAAAACCGCATCCCTTTACCCAGAGTCGCAATTGCAAGTACCATAACAATGGTATCTCAACAATATAGACGTTGATGTAAAGATAAGGCTGATTCTTAAATCTTTTACTGTATGAGAAGTAAAAGATCCTGATTGATGAGGACTCAAACAATTCTGCAAAAAGGCTCCTTTGCACCGTAAAAATAATTAATAATTATAGCCTAAAAAAGTTAGTCTTGAATCTTTCCCTAGTTTTAATGTATAATTTTCCAATTCTTAGCATACTCCTGACAATAGCGTCATTGGGAAAAAGCAAGGCCAGTTGCCATTATGTAGATCCTACTGAAGAGAAAGTGCTTAGTTATCGCATCTCAGAAGCTAATCTGCTACCAAGTGACATATTAAAAAAGCTAGAAGATTCCAAACAATTCACCTCTAGGAAACTAGAGAACATTTATCCAGCTTTTCTTTATTGGTAAAGCCAATACTTACTTCTTATAAAATTCTTTTAATTGAGCACTTTCAAAGTGTTTGTGAATGAATTTTAGGATACAGGAGCCACTGAGAACTCTATCAATCTGCAAGTAGTCAGAACCCTTGATGTTTATGTCATATTGGCCTCCTAGTCATGAGAGCTACTTTTGTTACTGTGGTTTAACTTTTTTTTTAGCTTTCCAAGTTTGTGGTAAATCAGTATGAGACGACATAGAAGTTCTCAACACTCAGGTCTTCTTCGCCCTATAATTTTGGGGCAATATTGTCACGCCAGTAGCAGTAAATATTGATCTTACTTGCACCATGATTGCTAAACTTTTTTCAAACTCAGGATATATTCCCATAATCAACACCTTCTCATCTTGGAATGCGATGAAAACAATGTTGGTGTAACCTTAAATATATGCTGTTGTCATTTAACTAATCTTTAACAAATCTTGAGCTTTAATTGAGATCTATAATGTAAACAATGCTTTTGAATCCAAGAAACATTCTAAATATAATCTTTACTTTTACTTAATAATGAATACAATTAATATTAATCGTCCGTCATATTCATGTAATCAATGGGGAAAAAACACTCTAAGGGTTTTCTAAACATTATATAAGAAAAAGGTGGATTATTAAATAGGCGCCCCCGATCTTACACCCAATAGAGTTTGCTTAAAAGTTTAATGAAATGCTGAAACGTTTGTAATTTATGTCCATCTTAATAATGCCATGGTCCCAGGCCCTAATTTAAACCCTCAAATCTTTAATTCTACAGTAAATCTATAATTAGAGGTTATTACAAAGTATTCTTGGGGAATGCCTTCTATCAAGTTCATGTGAAGCTTCCAGGAATAAACTACTTCAATCCCTACCCATTGCGTGACATCTACTAATTCAAAATTAATGCATTTTGGGTTAAAAACCCGCGACATTCCAGTATCCACTTATCATGCGCTTTGGGACCCTGAGTTTCCATGTTCTGTGACATATTTATACTGCTAATTATACATTGTCTCACCCCTGAATAACATGAAAAACTAGGTGTCTGTTGCTGCGACACTGCAAAAAGCTGTCCTCTTAATATAATCATCAAAGTGTGAACTTTATAAGGATAAGGTAAAATTCCTGAAAACTAGTGCTAAAGATCGTTATGTCATTACTCTATTTAAACTTGGTACAATCATTTCCTGGACAACGTTAAAATCTAAAAAACAAAACCTTATGACTCTAACATGATCGCTTAAAAAGGCACTTGTTATAACCAAGTTGTCTTCTTCCTTGCATCTTTTGATCAATAGTAACGCCCTTTGACTAGGACCTGAATGACAAGTCACCTTATGGAAACAAATGAATCTTCACCTCTTCTACTGTATTGTGCTGTGTAGATGAGCATAACTCCTTCATCATCACTTGTGGTACCTCTGGTCTAGGCGTTGGAGCCTATATGCTTTAAGGACATGTAGGTTTAGAACATTCAGTATTTTTAAAAACCTTGTCTTTACAAATATGAGTAATGTATAATAAGGATCTAGCAGCAGGTGCTTGGTCAATAATGCAATTGCTCGACTTATTCAAGGAGATAAGCACACTATCTCAGTATGACTTGACCATAAGTCACATATTTAACTATAGAGATCAAGAATTTGGCTCACTGGTAAACCATTACTCATTATGTCTTATTGAGCTCTAACTTTAAGTATGAGTTTGCTCTCAAGTCTTCTAAAATCTCAATAAATTTTACAATTAAAACACCACCATGACACACTGTATAACTTTTGATTGTAATTTGTTTATTTAGTGTAGTAGTATCATGGGATTAACACTACCAAAAAGAAGAAAAACACTAAAGAAATAGAACATGAAGTGATACCCTGTAATCCTCAGGAAAGTAGTATATCCAACACCGTCCCTGTAACCAGGTATAGGGGGTATAGTAAAAGGGGGCAAGGCTGGATGGTTTTAAGGTGACGTCCTAATTTTAAAGATATGGGATCAAGAGCCAACATCCAAGAACCAGGTAGTCTTCCATGACTGGATCTGGCGGTGCCCTTTATGAGGCATGGATCTAAAGAGCCAATACTGTTAGCCGCGAGTTAGATGACGGTGGAGCTTCACCATTGCTTCAAACTTGGTGGGGGAAGCCTTGTCTATAGCTTCCAAAATGATGTTATGGATGTACAACAATGCTTTCGGCCGCTATCAAGGTCTAAGCAGTGGGAGAATTTGTGAAAGCACCCTATGGCAAATGGATTGCGGGTAGGGTAGAATGTACTGGGTTTAGAAATCTGGAACAGACGTGAAACTTCCATCCAGATTACCGTGTATGTGAGATTTTCCTCTATACTATGGAAGAATATATTATGGCCACCACAAACAGAGCAAAGGTGGGAAATTGCGTTGGATCTAACAGCAGTTCAGTATGACCTCAGAAAGGCACTTCCATAATGAGCTCTAGCCTTAGAGTGAGTAAGGGGCGATGATATAACTCCCACATCTTCTTCTGATCCTTTGGGAAGTAAGGGATATCTATTAAATCCAATAAATAAATTCTTGTTAAAGTGACCTTATTCCTGGGCAGTAGGATGCTGACTCACTGCTACTTTATCAAAAAATAGAGGTTAGATGAGGTTCCCCCTTTCAGAGTAAATAACGGGTCAATGCGCTGGAAGCGCCAACTGGAATTATTAATGACCTGGAGTATATCTTTGAAATGTGGTTGGTGCGGTGGGAGTCTGCTGCATTGGGGTGAGAGGCAAAATACTGCATCAAATTAGTGGGCGCGGTAGGTTTTTCCAGCCCCAAGGTGTTAGGGGCGTGTCTGTAGCTCCAGTTCCAGTAGAGGTGGGGGCGAGGGCCCACACCACTGCTACAGAACCCACCGCTGAAGAAGGTGTAAATTAAGTACCACCCAGAAGGATGGTGCGCAGAAGATCCCAAGCAAGGATGGCATGCATTTGGTGAGTTTTGAACTCTTGAAAGTCAGCAAACAGGACTAAACAAATGCACATAGACAAAAGTAAACAAACGGGTTTTTACTAAATCAGACAACCAACAAACAAATTTGTATTGCAGAAACATAATCGAAACTTTTGGGGGAGCTGTTGATTGTTAAAAGTGGTGATAAGCCTAGGTGAACCAATAGGTGCACGCTACCATTGGCCACAGTCCTATAAATTTAGAATGTCTTAATTTGAGTTATATATTGCAAAATGACTTGCCCCAACTTCGAAATTTTATAAACAGAACGGGTTTAAAAACCCTGTTACTCAAGTACTGTAACAAACCATTATAGATGAGAATGTAGCTGGTGCATTTAACACCCTGACTGTAATGCTGGAATTGAGATCACGCACATCCCCAAGACCAACATGGGCATATCTCGCCTATACCTAGCGTTGGTTTAGGGTATGTTTAGGTCAGGAAGGCCTTATAATTTGATTCTTTTGGCCACCAGACGTCTACCCTTGTCCTTACAATCTGTGACCTCAATTTTCATGAAGCCATGACACAAGACTCATGCAAAGTTGCCACATGCTGCTGTTGCCCAATGAAGATCATTTGAGGTAGGACACGTTACTTGAGCAATTCAATTCTTAATTTTTGGGTGGATTGTTAATGGTAGTCGATGAGACCCATGCCACTTGAGGAACATGGACCAAAGAACTTGAAATATTAATTGGTACCTTTGATCATCCTAAACCAGAACTTAGTATATCCCTTAGTATTTTTGAAAAAGGCAGTAGAAAATGGTATGGAATAAGAAGTGTAAATACTATTGAAATAGGTTTATTTGCTATCACTAAAATTGCGCTTCTGCCTGATCACTCACAAGTGCTATCATTGATGAGACCGAAATAGTGGCTGTCTGCAAGAGGCTTAGTTCATCGCATTAAGCTCAGAGAGCAGTGGCTTTTTAAGATTCAGAAATTGATGAGACTTATTCATAGAATAAAGTTTGCCTAATTAACAATAATATAAGATATTTTATTAGGAAGTACTTTATAAAAATAAGATAGTAATTATAATAACTGTTGAAAGTAAAAGGGAAAGCATAATTAACTGGAGATTGCAAGGAGTGATCCATTAGTCATTTTTGATTCCCAAGTGGTTTTTACATCATCTCGTCCCACTTGGAAGGTCAGTTGAACTTCTTTATCTCCTGATGATCTTTACATAGCATTAGTTAAATGGGTATTAACCTCAAGTATGAGCTCTACCAATAGTCCAGGTTTAGATGTCCAAATTTCTAGATTCCAGAATGAACAGCTGATGAAGACATTGAAATCTTTTGGCCAACATTGATGGATTCATGTTTATGTGTCCTCATAAATAGGTAAAATATTTGATCATACAATTGTAAGTCTTATTAACTGACTATGAAGTAAATTAACTAATGCCCTAATTTGAAGTCTAAATTGATTACATGTGATTGAGCCTTAATTTAGAAATCATGGGATCATTTTGGTAGCTTAAGAGTCAAGTCAGCATATCAGTATATGTCAATCTTCTCCCCAGAACAAGGCTTTCACCTTGCATAGGGGAGAATACTGACAGAGCCACTTTAAGCCTTGTACAAGGGGAGTAAGTCTCAAGCTTCTTTGATTTGATAAAATTTTGAATTAGCAGTGGTGTAATTTGTTGTTAATTGTCTGGTTAACTTATAAGGTTTCTTTGAATGATGATGGTCAGTTAAGGTTTGAGCCAGCCTGGTATTCATGGTCAGAAGAGCCTAGCACATGTAACTGCCATCAAAAGAGTCCAACAGCAGCAGATTTGACAAAAGTAATTCAGCAGCCTCAGAGCTTTTTGACTCATTAGTCTCTTGCTTGTGCTGCAGCAGGAAGTGGGAGTTTGAAGAGGCAATGTATTGATAGCGTAGCTAAGCAGGTGCTGAGAGGAATCTCTTGATATAATGTGATTGCAGACCTTGAGGTTAAACTGATAAGGTAGGATGCATTTACAAGAGTAGACCGTCAAAGTAGCTGAGTCAGGATAGCGCAATTTATGTTTGGGAGATAGTCAGGAATGTTTGACAACAGCATGCTTGAGCATATAGTTGATGAGATAATCTGGGAATCAGGTCTGAGAGCCCCCAATCTACACCTAAGGACACTTAAGTTATAAACCGCCAGGTGGTTGTCAGTTCCACCAACTACCAGACCAGGTAACATAATATGGTGTCTCAGCGCTGGATTGGAGAGTAAAAGCCCATTACGTTGCAGATGTTGATCACCTTCAGCAGGCCTTCTCCTCAATTCCATCCTCAAACCGTTGCATGACGTGGGAGAAGTTGGCCATGGCTTCATGTCAATCATAGAATGATTTGTGGGGCATTCCAAGTCTGGCTCAACAGCATAATAGGTCACAGTAGTCTTCCTTCAATTTAACGGTAAAAACTAACTCAATATTCTTAAAGCTGGAGGCGTTTGTGGTTGCATCATAAAAGGTGCAATCCACTGGACACAGTTCATCTGAGCTAACAACTTTGTCTACAACTTTAAGGACAAATTTCGGTTCAAGTGAATGCTCAGTGGGCGTTGCCTTGCTGGTTGAGACAACAGTTTGATTCCAAAGTAAGTCCTCATCTTTTAATATTAATAGTTAAGTGCTCAGTCTTAAATCACAGGCCATTTAAATTGTTTGTGAGCTCTGGTTTGTCATGTCAGATTCTGGTGGTTGACCCAAAAATAAGCCCTTCAACAACCAACAGATCATGCCAATTATCCTCCCAATACTTAAACTAATCTTCTAATTCTCAACTTAAAAAGCCTATTGCAATTACATGGCTTGGTATGATTATATTAATGTCAATTCAATTTAATTATTCTATCAAAAGCTTGGGCTGAATACACTCACACTTTTCAGGCCAATTGTCACTGCACTAACTCTTGGCAATTATCTCAACTAATTGGGACCAATATCATTAATCAGCATCTGAAATTGTCTGGGGATTGACCTGAAGATAATGTCTACAAATCTCATGGACAAATAAACGTTAAAAGTAATCAATTTCCCGCCCTAGGACGAAATTCATATGTTGAGCTTCATAATTGGCACAATAGCACTTTCACATGGACCACCCAAATGGGAGTACCTAGTGCTATTGAGAGAGTCCTGCTGATGTCCCAATTAGGAGTGCATCATTTACTTAATTGATGAAAAAAATTTCACATAAAACTTACATCTTCAGCAGTATGACGAAACTTAAATTAAAGAGTCCTAGGACAAATTTTGCATGTTCTTATTGCTTATTTTTGTCCCTGAAATCCTCCCAATTTTGAGAGTATTTTGTCACCAATAAACCTAGCAATAAGTCATAAACATATCAGTCTAAGGGCCAAACTGAGGTGTAAAATAATCTGTTGAAATTTTGTGCTCAAATGTGGCCAGGAGATGCCCTCGAGGTATAAATACTGGCGCCTGATCTAATTAATAATCATTAAATAACATAGCCTAAATAAAGATCCGTCTTATATAATCTTTTTACTGAATTTCCTCTGAAGTCTCTTTTAAGGAGTGTTGATAAGCTGGAATCTCAGAATCCACAGCTTGTAACTTTATCTGTTTTGGAAGAAGTTCCCAATTACAAAGGGAAAATTGAGCCCAATATTGACCAGAAGAGTTGGGGCCATTTAAATACGCCTAATGAGTTTCTGATTGGTCAAAATACTGTAAGCCACTGGCTAAATTGAGGATCATTTGGCCGAACATCTTCCCAATTAAGCATGCAGGATCAAATTAATCAAGTGAGTAAAACTCATATCTTAACAGTCAGGACCAGTGCTATTCCAGGCTAAGAGAAGAACCAGGTAATCTTGATACTTCATTTCAGTAACATCTGGCCCAGTTTTTGGAGGACAGGCGTCTAATTGATGGGTGACAGTCTTGTCAGTAAGGAGTCATTGGGCATGTTACTACTTGAGCAAAGTTAAGTCTCAGGATTTTGTTCAGCACATTTGGCATTTTGAAGCGTTGGCGTTACCAAAGCTTCCATGAGGTTATCATGCTTGATGACATTGTTGAGTTCAGAAACTAACTCTCAACTTGTCCTAAATTGATTAATTTGGTAGTTCTGTTGATGCTCATTAGCCAAGTTTGATTAATGATTTGGCACTTTTGGGTCTAAACAGCCAATAAGATTCGTTTTAATTTGTTTATATAAAAACACCATAGTGGGAAGTGACATCAAAATATGGTTTTTGTTTTTAAGTACCTAAATATGTCTTATTGTTAGTACTAAATCATTTATTTATATTAAAAATTTAAGCATTCTGATTGTTTTGATCTTCATCCTTCAACAGGAGGATAAGTTGTAGCTTATTTATTTCTTACTGGTTTTAGTTAAAGCCAAAAGATGTTTGAAAATGACTTTTTCATCTTAGTAAACAGGTCCTTTTGTCCAGTATTATTTCTTTGAGTATTATCTTCTAAGGCTTCCTTTCTCCTAGCATCCCACATTTTCTTATAACATAGTGTTTGACCCTCTTAATAAAGTATAGCCTTCATTGTCCTCTTTTCATTATGATACTGGAGATTTTTAGCTCAAAAACATATTTTTCAATTTCTTCAGGCTTATTTAATAGGTCAAGAAAGGGTTTAAGTTGAATGGGAGTTTGGAATGCTCAAAGTCTTCTGGGGCACACTTAAAGGATTTCTTTGGAAATTTGTCTCCGCAGTTACTGAATCTTGGCTAGTCCAGATGAGGTACGTCAAAAGATCATGATCTGGAGCGCTGCGCGTAGTTAATTAATTTTTTACAAGGCTGAAGGTATCTCCTCAGGGTGTATCTTGGAAGCGCCCCTGTAGTGAGCACCAGATGGTACACTTCCACCTGATGCTCACGCAGATGCTATCATTGAGGAACTTAACATAGTGGATGTTTGCTAGAGGCTTAGTTCATCACAGTCGTTTGTGAGATCAGGTTCTTTGTAAGATGCAGGAATGGATGATACTTTGTTCATTAGAATAAACTATAAATAAATAATAAATTAATAGCATAAAATATTATCTGAAAATGTAATTTGTTTAAAGATAAGATAGTACTATTTATAGTACTGTTGAAAGTAAAAGTGAAAGCATAATTCACTGGGAATTGCAAGGAGTGATTTATTAACCGTTCTTGA
This sequence comes from Massospora cicadina, assembly GCA_022478985.1. NCBI lineage: Eukaryota > Fungi > Entomophthoromycota > Entomophthoromycetes > Entomophthorales > Entomophthoraceae > Massospora > Massospora cicadina. The sequence continues at coordinate 4,696 of JAKSZP010008505.1, read as the reverse complement.
TTCCTGAGTGGTTTGTCCATCATCTGTCCTACCTGGAAGGTCAGCTGAGATTCTTGATTTCATGGTAGTCGTTTCATAGCATTAGTTAAATGGGTATTAACCATAATAAGGAGCTCTTCCAACGATCCAGGCTTAGAGGTCTAACTTGCTAAATTCCAGAATGAAAAGCTGATTAAGATATTGGGATCTTTTGGCCAACATTGATGGAGTCATGTTAATGTGGCCTCAGAATTAGGTAAAATATTCGATTGTACAATTATAAGTCTTATTAACTGACTATGGAGTAACCTAAATAATACCCTAAATTTGAAGTATAAACTGATGACATGTGATTGAGCCTCAATTTAGGAATTATGAGACCATTTTGGTAGCTTAAGAGTTAAGTCCAGCATAGCAGTATATGCCAATCTTCTCCCCAGGGCAAGACTTCCAACTTGTATAGGGAGAATTCTGACAATTACTTTCCCCAAGAGCCCTGTTGAACGTCCATGAAGACTGGCTGCGCGGTTTAAAAATACTAAAATTTATTTTTTCCCAAAGCCATAGGATTATATCCACCAGTGTCCAGCCATACACCTAGGTGGTGAGCGGGTTGATATGAGAGTTTTTTTGGATTGAGGCGATTGAATATATAGGCTAGAGGGCGATGATATATCCCATTGAGCCACTAAGATGGTGCTTGACAAGGAGTATAACCTTGGTCTTGATGCGATTGATCATGGCATTACTTACATGCTCATACTGACGGATGATCTGCTTAATTTAACGTGCGTCTGATGGGTTGGAACCCACCACACAATCATCTGAAAAAGGTAATACCTTGAGAGGGTTCTGACATGTACATGTAATGCATTTTCAGGGTCTGATTTATGATGCGCAAGAATGGGTCCAGCCCCAAGTAGTACAAAAAATGGCTAAAAGGGTTGCCCTGTTTTAAACTGCTCATTGTAATAATAGGGTCAGTAACAAACCCTGAGCTACAATTTGGCCATGGTAGCTGAATCAGTTGAAGGCATCACCATATAATATCAAGTGGAAGGCAGAATTCTTCAAGGGTTGATCAAAGATATTTCCAATGCACATGATCATACGCTTTTTGTCAGCTTAAAAAGGTTAAGGCACCTTCTTACTTGAACTGGCATACGTTGGCAACAGTATGGATGTTATCCAATATACTTTGGATGGGAACAAACTCAAATTGATTGCATGATATGGCTGTTTAAGCAATCTTACCTAGACGCTTAGATATTATCTTGTTCATTTTTTTATGACGCGCATTGGTGAGTAAAATTAGCCGCCTGTTATATGGTTTGTCAGAAAATCGCTTTTCCAGAACATTGGGCTCCGCTAATGTGCCAGGCCAACCAGTATGAAGACTGGTTGACCCTTGCTGTTTTGCCTTCATTGGCATACCATCTCCCTCTAAGTCCACGTACAGCCCACCAACACAGCAGACCAACGACTTTGCCTTAGCCCCAGGGTCCTTGGTATGCCTCAGCGATTCCTGCCCCCATCCTGGGTGGCCAAGGCACTCCCGCGCTGACCCACCCTCCCAACCTTTGCCAACCCATCTGGGCATGTCCTGGCGAGTCCATCCTCCATCCTGGGCGGAATGGCACTCCTGCGCTGCACTCCACAGGGCTGAAGGCCAGTCAGCACATTATTGTTGGTGGACGGTTGGCCAGGTTCCCGCCAGTTCCTTATAGGGAGGAGGCATGGGAGCTGGCAGCACCTGCCACTCCAGACGCATCACCCTATGCCTACTTTGGGGATCTCCAGTCCCATCTTATCCTAATCTATCTGACTAACTACTGACAACTAAGATAAAATTGGCGATAGAGATCTTTATTTAGAGGGAAGAATAACTATTTATACTACGAGCTACTGTGCCTATGAAACCCCTCAGCCATCCAAGCCAGAACTCTAAAAATTCGTCAGTTATTCATGGTAGCGATTCCCTTCCAATCCATTCATCTAATTCCTCAAATATTAGATTAGGTCGACTCATCCTTGGCATTAGTCACTGGTTGATCATATATAATTTATTAATATAATTTAACTTTAAGCATCCTCAGTATGTGTTGCTGGTACTCCAAATTATCAGTAAATCATATTAAGACATTTGGTAACAAAATTCATCAGCTTTCCAAATGGAAATTCCCACAACGACCCATTTATGGCATTTGGCGGTAAACACAGATTATGCAACCTAAACCAATTATTAGTTATATAACATTTAATTTAATTACTCTAGGTGATCGGCCAGAAATCAGACCTAACTAACCAACACCCCTAATTCTGATATCTTTGGAAGGAATCCATTTGGTCTATATGTGACATGGTTCACCAAAATCCCCTTTATAATAGTGTGACCACAAAGGCTTCTTACCCGCCAGGCATTAGGCAAATTTCTGATGGCACTAATTGATATAGGCTTTGACTAAAAGTGTGATTATACTGAAGTGTGTTCAATAGATTTTATACGGAATTCCATCTGGGCTTAGGTTTTTGCAGTGATGCGCCCTACACACAGCATCCCAAAATTTTTATTTAGAAACACTAACAAGACTACATATGTTAAGTAAAAATATGTGTTAATTTTGAGTAAAAATTGTTGTATGTCCTTTGGGTCATAGTTATCAGCTTGATACAGATTGGTTTAAAAAAAGGTGAGCCATTACAGATACTTCATTGGTGGTGGAAACAAAAAACGCCTGTGCTAATTTGAAGCTTGGTACAAGAAGTACCTTATTTCTGTGCAGTAAAGCATTTTAAGTACTTTGTTGATTTCTACCCTTTAATGAGCTTAGCTGCGCCAGCTAAGATGCTTTAGTGGTGGTTTGCAATATCTAGCTTTTTTCAAACAAATAGTTGAAGCGCCCATTTGCGAGTCCAAGATGGTCTGTAACCCCTGTGTGGGGAATTTCTTTCCAGATGGGCGAGAGAATGCTGGAGGCAGGACCTGCCACAATAAATGCGTGGTGCCAACGTTTGGAAATCCACTTTTTATCAGCTGTAATGTGTTGTTTCATCAGACTCCTTTACCTAGGCGATCAACGTGAAATGGAACACACATGAAGTAAAATAGTTTTTTGGTTCATCCACTGAGAGAACTCATCACTGGATATTATATCAATGGTTTAAGCTATTACAGTGTGTTTGATTGAGCGGTTAGTCAATTGCGTCCATGGTGATCGTAAATAAGCAGTGGTCTGAAAACTGCACCATAGTAGTGTCAGGACGCAGGAGATCAAATCCTAACTGGTACTATGTTTTTCAGGGCCATAAAATCCTAATAGGTAGTAGCCTGAAGGGAAGAAGAACCTACAATAAGACTCTAGAGTATATGAGAAAGGATGTTTTATTAAAATAAATCCTTAAAGTATTTATAATACTTGAAGGCTAAAAGTGAATTTGATGAGAGTATTCAGGATAAGCAGGATGTAGATAAGCAGAAGGTAAATGAGTAGAAGGTAAATATGTAAGTTACTGAGTGATAGATAGTAAGTGAGTCCCTAGCTTAGCAAAACTCTCAGCCTTCTGTTGCCAATAAGATAATAATAAATCTGTACTTTATAATATTTAGTATATTAATGATCAAATATCCTCATCTTAGTCATGAGTAATTGCAAAACTCAAATTACCATTGGGATCAATTCACCAGTACGTTTATGAATAGTTAAATTATTATAAATATAGGTTAATGTTATCAGGGATAATTCTTAATACAATGAATTAGCTCAACTCAAGTTAATGAGGAGCATAATCTGACATTATTTGATAAATGAATATTAATGATTCGCTATCCCTAGTAATAGGCTTCATCCAGAAGAGGGCAGATCCTGGCAAGTAGTATGAAACTTTAGTATTATTGGCCAAAGATGTAAGGGGGATGGATGTATTCAATGTGAGTCATAGGCAACAATTACCCTGCTGTATATGTGTCTTTTCATGTGAGATAACTTAGAAGAATCACTGGGGAGGGAATCATATTATCCTCTGTGTGCTTTGTGCACTAAAAAATTGATATGGTCAGGTGGTTGTTGAGAGGTGAGTGGCCACCGGTCAATTGCAGCATCAGGCCAACATTTGTCTTCCTAAATAAAGAATGCATTTAAAATATTTACTATTATACTATTGAAGAAAGTCAATGCGGTCTGTTGAATGTTTGAGGCATATATGTTAAGAAAAATGAACATTTCGCTAACCATAAAAACGTAAAAGCTATTATCCATTCATATAATAATTTATAGCTACTAACCCTACTAAGCCCTTTGGTAGGGCTAATAATGAACCCTTAGTAACTATACCAAGTGGGGCTCAAAGGAGTAAGAGCTTTTGATCACTCCTCTTTCTCAACTGCTATACAATGGTTTTCTTGGATTACTAATACATCAGCAGTAGTATTGTACAAGTAATTTTCGTTTCTTAGCCCAGGACACAGAAGCCCTGAAACATGAAACAATGAGTGCCCCTCTTTTTAGTTGGAAACCTGAGCCTATTAGATTTTGATGGTTGACTTGAAAATAAACCTTTTGAGAAAACCATCAATGCTAATAGATTAATCCCATTGATGGTTCCTTTGATCTTTCTAATTTATCTGCATAACTAAATTCTTTTCAAAACCACCTCAATTGTATCTAAATCATCCCAATTATTGTAGCTAATAATAACTATGATATTATAACTTTATGGC
>JAKSZP010008504.1:0-49929 GCA_022478985.1 Massospora cicadina | reverse complement strand
AGGTCACTTGCTAAATATAGTTGTTTCACTGGGGTCAAGAGGAAAACATTAGGTACATATTTTCTGACTCTTTCCATTTTAGGTCTCAAAGCTGTCTAATGACAGAATCTTAGCAAGGATGGGAAAGACCATCATTGATGAGACAACAAAGGGTAATTTAATAGTAACAGCTGCCTTTTCATTGCTGAGGTACCAACTGAGGGTTAGGGTGCCAAATTCCCACTATAAATTCCCTTAAAAATTTACTTAATAAAAATACAGAAACCAGTATTTAGTATACTATACTTTAGCAGAATTCATTTCTAGTTGTATTTTTTTCAAGGAAATTATTGCTGTGTACTTTAATTGGAGACTATTTAGGATAAAGAGTAAGGATTGAGGATTCAGAGAAGAGAAGCTGAGCTGTGATGGAAATTGGTGCTGACTGTGTGTCACCAGAGAGAAGCTATAGATGAGGATCTGAGAATGGATCAAGTTAGGCAGTATAAGGGAATAAATCCCTATTGAGGATATCTTAAGTATTTTGAGGAAGAATACTGGTCAAGCGTTGGACCCAACTCTGGTGATCTATTCAACTATGGATAATAGTCTTCATACTATTATCAATTAAATACATATTATCAGACAATGTGAAGGATTGCACAACATCAAACCTATGCAGAAAAAAATCCTCAGAACTATTAATTGAAGAAATTAGGATTTTAACACCTGTCCAGTTCAACCAATACATTTTAGTATCATTTTATTAAAGTGGAGAGTTATGTAGGGGTTGATATAAACTCTAGATCATTTGTGCTTTCTCGGTGGTGATGCACCAAGATGCCAGGCTACCTTTTTGCACTGGCATATACTTGATGGTCATGTTGCATGCTGTAGCATCATGTGCTTTGGTTAAAATGCCGCCAGGCTCATTATTATTCTACAACTTCTAAGTTTTTAACCAAATTCTTTTTTTGGTTATCCAGATGATCCAATCTGATCCAGATTCTAAAGTAATTTTATCACATAATGGCCTGAAAAGTTGTTTGTAGGTGTTTGGGATAGATTGGGATTAGGGATTATCCATGATTAACTTTTAGATTCCATAGTATTGTTAGATAATTTCATTTAATAAATTCTTCTCATTGAAATTGGAACACATTCCGCTGCATGAGATCTAGTTAAGGTTGTTTTTTTAGTGCAGGAAACCGTTTTGGATCAGTTATGTTCTCAGAAGGCTGATTTTGGATTGACTTCCAAAAATTCTTTAGCTTGAGTCAGCTGGAACCTTATAATTCTTGTTGAGGTCAACCCAAGAGACCTGGGTCACAAGCTTTAATGTGGCATTGTTAATGTCTTTGTAATGCATATTATGTTTAATGGTTGTCATGTTTTTTGCACCCAGATTTGCCATAGACAGGTTACTTTACACCTTTATTACAAATTTGTGGCCACAATATTTGTAGATTGGGCTACATCACTAATACTTTCTGATGCAGAAGTGGCAGGCATGTGGCCATTGTTGTTATTGTTCATAAAGTGGAGTAAAAAGTTTTTATATATAGATCTAACTTTTTAATCAAGCTATGGAAAGTTGTCCATCTCATGAAGCCTGGCTCTGCTAAGAAGTATATCTTTTTCATAGCTTGAATGCTTGTGTTTAGTTGCATATGGCTGCTCTATATGGTGCAGTTAGCCACTAAACTTACTGGGCATGCTCTTTTTGAACTAGGACCTGTTTCACTTTTCAAATTATAGAAGTGAAGCTTACAAGAAAAAAATCCCATTCTCATGCCCACTATACAAACACCCCTTATATTCTAACTTTTATTTAAAGTACAAATAATTAATATGGTTTTAAGATATATCTTTCAATTAGCTAATTTGGTAAAACTACCTACTGCTTATGATATAATCAGATATATATATATATATGATACACCAAATTAGTTAACAATTTATGGATCAAATCATTTTACTACCAGATAAAATGTAATCTAAGCAACTAGTTAAATGAAGTAGTATATAGCTTAAAATTAAGAGCTTTTCTTTCCTGTAACAATCACTTTAGTTACTACAATTTGATTTGAACAGCAATTTTTGAAAATCACACAGGAGAGATGGGCGATTTTTAATAATAAATCTAATACAACCTAGGTGAGCGTCACATCAAGAGGTGCGCAAAATGGTGCACCTAAGGGCAAGAAACGCCCTGGAGGGGGACCAGGAACCCAAGCTGCCAAGAAACCACAAACTCAGATACCATATGGGTTTATAGTGTTTACTATAAAACAAGATCATTAACATGTACATCCATTGTAACCAACCCCTTTTAAAGGTGGAACACAGGCTCTGAATCTTCCTTGGGGATGAGTCCCCAACCCTGTGGGAGAAAACGTGTGAGGCACAGCCCTCCCTTTTCCCCCACGTGGTATATGTCACCACCAACAACATGGGCTATGGCTGGATTGATATTGGTTTTGAAACAGCCAAAGAAGCAGATGCCGCAGCAAAAGTATGCATCAAAATTACCCTTCCCAAGGGCAAAAGAATAGTGCACACCGCGCACACCAGATGGAACAAAGCAAAAACTTTGTTCATCTCCTTCAACTCGCTCCCTACCAACCTTCCCCTTAGGGTAATCAAGGAGGAGCTCCACAAAGGGCTCATAGCCTATGGAGAAATTATACAACTTGAATTACAACAATCTCACCTGATGCCAACCCTGTGCACAGGCAAAGCTATCGCCATGATCAACCCATTCCCCAAAGTGGAAGATGACTTATCAAGAATCCCTTAAACAGCAGAGTTTCACTTTGTGAATGGGGGACAGTCATCTGCATTCCAAATCACAACAGAACGTGCACTGCCTATATGCAACCACTGTGGTTCATTGGGACGCAAGGAACATGCATGCCCCATGAAGGAGGGCTTAATGGAAGCAGACTACTGTGAGGAAGCCATGGATGAAAGTAATGAAAACTTCGCCAGAATGACCAATGGCCACCACCCATTCCGCTGGAGTGAAAATGGACTTTACTCCATCGTGGACCCAGTTACATATAAACAATGCAAAGTGGCACAAAAAGCCCACAAGCAGGCAGTGGCCAAGGCGGCAGTGCATGCGGAATCATCCATCGACCCTAGACAAATTTAAGAGGACATTTCAGATATACACTGAGCCAACTAATCAGAACAATATGCCCAGGTTGAAAATTTTGACAGCAACTTGACTGAGTCACCAAGTTGACATCAATCATGCACACTTTGAGGAACAATTCAGCTGCAATATGGGCAAAAATGCGGTGCACAATTCTCCAAACTCAAACCCCAAAATCACAGAATCCAATCAGCACCCCACATTGAACCATCATGAGACATGTGCGGGAAAAGTTAATGCAAATTCCAAAAGCTGCAATTCCTGCAAAAAATTAGGTCAGATCAAGGGAACTGACATTGTCACTGAGAGAGTTGGAGTACAGATGCAGAGCATGGCCAAAATAAGCTATGGTGGGTTAGGGCCAGAGGGCTCTCCCAACCGCTCCTGAGGCGCCGTGGGCACCTCAGTGTCAATAGGGATGCTAATTATTGTGGGAGCCAGAGCTCAAATGTCACAAGCTAAAAAGCTGGAATTTCTGTGAAAACCCTTGTAGACATCTTGGCCATCCAAGAAACCCACTGTATACAAGGGGAAGAAGGATCCTGGTCAGCCAGGGTCTCACCATCACAATTGGTATGGATGTCTCACTGTGGGTGATTGTCCAAAATAACAAAAAATTAAAAATTACAAACTCCTCATCATACCTTCATGGCCACATCCTGGTAGCAACAATCACATGCCAAGAGGAAACAATCTTGATAGCATGCATCTATGCACCGTGCACCGCAGCTGAGAGAAAACAATTTCTCAAAACCATTCCAACACTCACCCTCCCACCAGATACCATCCTGTTGGGCGATTTTAACTTCTGGGATAACCCCAACACAGACCAATGGCCTAACCCCAGGGGATACCCACCAGGGCACATTGAATTCAGCACAATGAAGGCATCCCTTAGTCTATAGGATGCCCTCCCCCCCAGATCACCACTCCTTCCCCACATGACATGGCCCAACATATGTGAGGGAGCACTCATATCAATGAGCTGCATTGATCACATCCTCGTTCTGCAATCCCAATGATCAAGCATCTCCAAATTTTCAACAAAAAAAGTCAATTTTTCTGACCACCAACTTGTTTTGGTGCAGCTATCACCAACCTAAACCTACGCACAGGTGTTGCCCTGGAGAAAGCTATACCCAGAAAACATAAAATTACCCAAAATATCCAACTGGGTCAAACATGAGGCCACGAACCCAGAATTTACAGCTCCATTCACTTTGGATCCCATTGTAACCTGGGCAAATTTCAAAAGGGAACTAATCAACAAAACCCAGCATCTTGCATCATGTAAGTACACCGCTGACACAGCCACAATCAGGCGTAACTTGGCAGAACTGGACCACCTTGAGCTAAATACCCCAAGATCTGGTTACAGCACCAACTGGGGATGCAAATGGGCAGAAATATCTGCCCAACTTAACAATCTCATCATCAAACGCCAACACAGAATCAAAGTATTGAACAAAGGTAAGTTCATGAAGAAAGGCGAAACCTGTTCAACATATTTCTTCCACCAATTCCACTCCCATGGCAACCAACCCATGTGCACACAGGTCTGCAAGACTGACGGCACCGTGGCAACTGACCCTGAGGAGGTCAAGGCGGAAGTACACCATTATTACACCAAATTATACTGCAATATGCCTACAGACCCTCAAAAAATCACAGACTTTATAAATACCGTGGAATACAAAGCATACCGCTGGACTACAATATACTAAATCTAATAACACAGGAGGAGCTTTGGGATACAATCCATGGTGCACCACATAGGAAATGCCCAGGGCCTGATGGGATACCCTATGAATTTTACAAAAAATATTTTCAGCAAATTGCCCCCCTTCTATTAACATCTATGAACCAGTGCTTGCTGGAAACACGCCTCCTATCTGGTGACCATGAATAATATGTCATAACCCTGTATAAGAAGGGTGACAAACTGGACCTGGCCAACTGGTGTCCAATTGCACTTTCTAATACTGATACAAAAATTTTAACAAAAATTTTAGCAGCCAGATTAGGCACAATAGCCTCTAACGTCCTGTCACCCAACCAGTTTGGGTTTATACCAGGGCGCTCAATCTGGAACAACATACACCCTGTTGCAAACATATGTCAGTCCAAAGTAACTGGAGCCCTGGTCTTCTTAGACCAGGAAAAGGCGTATGACTGCGTTAGTTGGCCATACCTAAAAGAATGCCTACACGCTTTCAAACTCCCACCCAGATTCATAAATTGGGCGATGCTTCTTACAGAATCTGGAACCATGGCTGTATGCAGCCCTGGCTTCCTAACTAACAAGATCACACCACACAGAGGGCTCAAACAAGGGGACCACCTCAGCCCACTGCTGTATAATTTCAGTTTTGATCAGCTCCTCCACATAACTGACTCACGTCTCATGGGGATAACCGCACAAGGATAACCAACAGTCAAGGTACTGGCCTTTGCAGATGACTGCATAGCAGGTATAGCAAACAATGAAGATGCCCGACAGCTGGAACGCACCCTAGAGGAATACTCCATGGTGAGCAACGCATCACTCAACAAAAGGAAAACAGAAATCATTCTCTTAGGCAAGTACACTAACAACTGGGCTACAACACCAGAACCTCATACCCCCATATGAAGGAAAAACCCACTAATCTTACCCTTCACAACACCTCCCACCACTCCTGTCTGCCACCTTGGGATATGGCTGGAAACAGGGTGATATGCTAATAAGACAATGAAAAGCAACCTACTACAGTGGGTATCCAACCACTTTGCCTCCCTCAAGAGAAGATCCCCAGGACTAAAGGGGCAGGTAGCAGTTGCTAACTCACTTATCCTCCCAATACTATGGTATCATGCCCACACAATAGCCTTCTTACCACCTTTATAACTTCAATCCGCGCACTCATCCAGGGCTGGCTGTGGCCTGGATCCCATCCTCCCATATGGATGGAAACATTTTTTGGCCCACACTTAAGCGGAGGCATGGGACTAATAGATTTTGAGAGCCACGCCAACTGCATCCTGGGTACCTGGATAAAGGAAGTCCTTGCCCCAGACCTCCTGAAACAACACTGGTCCAGGGCAGCAAGGACTAACTTTGCACAGGTGCTCAAATTAACTAACCTATATGGCCCACCCAGACTATTATCATACCTTGCTAAACACCCTACTGCAACGGGCCTGCGTGGAACTCCCCCTCACTTCAAATGTATCCTCTGAGCCATCCACCGCATGGGGTGGACCATAGAGGACACTGGCACTGTACAGGGAAGGGGACAACCCAGCCCCCACTTCAAATTAAGAAATCCAGAAAACCACCCCCAGAGAGACATGCTTGCTATGACCTCAACCATTGCTAGAATCAAATACCTAGATGTGTTGGACATTCCCTATGACTTAACCACACAGAAGGCAATGTGGAAAATGACTCACCACCCACTTCTACAGCTGAGGATAAGAGCAAACGCCTGGCGCTGTTTGAGAAGGACCTATAGGATGGTTGACTGCTCCAATTCCCTCTATGCATCCTGTGCAGTATGTGGAGGGGAGGGCTCCCTATACCACCACCTAGAAACATGCCCCACAACCAAAGCCATATGGTGGGAAGTCATATGCCTGCTTAAGCTCCAAAACGAGCAGGAATTCTCAATATCAAAGAGCATCTTTGCACTCCAGATTAAGTCACCAATCCCATCTACCCTCCATTCCCTAATAATACCCATTGCAATGTGGACAATCCACACAATTGTATTAGATGCATTCAAGGGCACAGTCCCAACCATCCATGGGGTTATCAACAGGTTTCACATTCACTTATTGGAGCACTTCCAAGCCTGGCTCTATAGATATATGAGGCCAAGGCAACAGGCACTTATAGAATTGTGGTTCCCACTCTGGTTCCTCCACATAGACTCCTTCCTTCACACCTGCTCCATAGTGGGGGAAACCCCCTCAGAGTAGCACACCAACCCCCATACCTAGCAGTCCTGCTGGCAACAGGGGTAACCTGAGTACCCCGGGGTGCCCAATTTGATCTACCTTTTCTTCCCCTTTTTTGTTCCCACACATACTTGGTAATGCCTGCCCCCTGGTCGGCTTGCCTTGGTTAAATAAAAGTATATAGCTTAAAATTATATATATATATGCAAATGTGTGTGTCTGTGTGTGTGAGATGCTCAGCCAAAACTAGAGCATGTAGAGCTCTGAAAATTTGGCTATAGGTGGATGGGAGGGGGTCTGTGTGCACCTCGAAGCCGGCTTTTAAATTTTCATAGTAAAATAAAAAGGTTTATATGTTTTTATTGCAAATCGGTATATTGTTATGGCTGAGCAATTTGCTATTCGTTTGACTTGATAGGTTAAATGGTTTTCCCAAGCAGTTGGTGGTTTAGGGTTGATTAAGCTTAATGGTTTTAATAAAGAAGTTAGTGATTGATTGATTCGATAATTTAATTAGTTTTGGTAAGTGGTTGGTGATTTTGGTTGTTTCGATACATTTAGGTTTGGTTTACGAAGCGGTTGGTGATTGGTTGATTTTTAATCTAATGGTTTTAGCTATGTGGTTTAGTGGTTTAGTTAATTCGATAGGTTTAATTGGGTATGGCTGAATGGTTGGTAATTTTATATCGATTCAGTATAATTTGATTCCATAATTTTATTGATAACCGTCTATTTTATTCGAGGTGGGCCGACCTGGGGACGTACCGCACCGATTAAGGGGAAATCGAATGAATGGGAAAGGAGGATAAAATCCGGAAAACCTCCATGCGCGGCGTATGATAGACCAGGAACTCCATAGACCGCCTTTGCTATTCGCTATCTCTGTCGATAGCCGTCTACAAATATAAAAAATGTAAGATTATCAGATAAACTTTAAGCCCACAAACAAATCTGTGTTAAACTGAGTATCAACAAGAATTAGCCTAAAATTTTATTTAAAAAGTGTCAGTCTGTTAATTTCTTTATATAGATGCATTATCTCGAGCAAATAACCAAAAAATCACCAAACTTGGCACAAGTATTCTATAAAGTTTGGGAAAGGAATGCTAATATGTAATAATTTAATATAATCATATAAATTTGAATATCAGTTCTATATAAGATCTAGAACATATATTTCTAATGGTAATTATATAGCAATTTGGCTGGGTATTTTCATATTCATTTAATTCGATTTTTTCATAGGTTTTGAAAGTGGAAGGTATTTTTGGCTTTTTGTAAGTTCAGCAATTGGTTTTTGCTGAGTGGTGGTTCATTTTTTGATTGATTGGATAAGCTCAATAGTTTCAGGTAAGTGATTGATGATTTAGTTAATTTGGCAGGCTTAATAGATTTTAGCTAAGTGGTTGGAGGTTGGAATTTTTAATAGGTTTAATGGTTTCTGAACTTATTGATGGCTATCTACCATTATAAAAACTAAAATAAGTTATAATCATCTGGCAATTTATAAACACCATAGCAAAGCACGGGTATTCTACTATAAAATATAAAATCTAAACTAATCATTTCGAATCACCTTAACCCAGTCAGTGATTTTCAAAAAAAACATACATTTTTTTCATTTTTTTGACTTAAATTTGGCACGAATTTCTTAGCCGATGTTCACTCTTTTTTAATCAACTTTGAAAAATAAGAAGTTTATCAATTCGACCTGTATGTATGTTTTTTCTTTTTTTCTATGTTTGTTTGCGCATAACTCTGAAAATACTGGACTGATTTGGATAATCATCTTCTCCAAAATAGAGGATGCTCCAACTTAGGTGCCATTTTACTTTTGTGAGTATTGGTCAAGTATCTACCCATTAATTTAGTAAATAAAAAAATGGGCTCGGAAGCGATGGATACTTGTGGGACTAATACAACTCCGGATAAACTTAATTCCGGCATCGGTGAAGCGATAGCTTAGAAGCACTTTTGATATGTCCTATGGCTGGGGGTGTTCAAAATTCAGTCAGTATGAGCTCATAGGGGACGAGCTTAAATCATTAAAATGTATCGGAAGCTATGGTGGTCAATTGAGAGCTAGTTCATCGCCGGCTAATTTAATTTCGAAATTGGCGAAGTGATAGCTTCGAATCACTTCATATGCTTATTAACCGACTTTGAAAAAGAAGAAGGTTATCAATTCGACCTATATATATATGTTTTTTCTTTTTTTCTTTTTTTTTAAATCTAGATGAGTTTATTGGTCAAATTATGCAATAACGATAGCCATCTATAATGATTTAAGCTCATCCCGCTATGAGCTCATACTGACTGAATTTTGAATATACCCCTTCGACTCTTGATACTTACAATAGTTTAAACACTGAGCGTTAGTATCGAAGTAGACACTTTTTTCTCCCTAACCCGCGCCCCAAATAAAAACTTAAACTACACCAAAAGGTAAAGAGGATAACTTGTCTTCTCAACTACTAAATAAATTGTAAAGGTAGGTTAATACCAATATGGGGTGATATTTTTTTATCAATTCAAATTAATTCAGAGGTAGATTTAGCTAAGTTTATAGTTTAGGATTTTAGAGTTTTGTTATTCATGATCATGTTCTGGTGATTAAAGGTGAGTTTGTTTTATTTTTACTGTTTTAATAAATTTCAAGTTCAGTTTATTCAGAGTTAAGGGTAGGTACAATTGATGTATGGCTTTTTAGGGTAGTTAGTTTTGGGGAGTTAATTTTGATCTGGTGAATAAAGGTGATCTTTTATATTTTTAATTTACTGAAGTTCAATTCAATTTAACTCAGAGTTTGCTTTAGATAAGTTTTTAGCTTACCCTCTAAAGTAGTCCATTTTTGATCACGGAAATGGTCTGATAAGCAAACTTATATGATTATCATTATTACTATTAATGTATTTGTACTATAATGATCTATTTTCATAACCCTTTTAACTAATTTGTATACTTTTCCCTTGGAGGTATAAAGGGGTTTCAAATTTTTTTAGACCAATTCAAATTACCTCAGAGTTAGAATCAGATCTATTTATAGTTTAGGTTTTCAGAGTTTATTTATTCTTGGTCAAATGTTCTGGGTGGTTAAAGTTGGTTTCTGTTTTATACTGTTTATTAAATACCAAATGCATTTAACTAGAGTTAAGTGTAGTTAAAATTGTATGGGTATTTTTTGTGAGGGTATGTGTATGAGCAATTACTTTTGATCTGAGAAAGATGCTCTCCTTTTATTTTTTAATAGTTTACTGAATTCCAATTCAGTTTAACTTAGAGGTTTGGTTAGATAAGTTTGTAGGTTAGTCTTTAAAGGTAGTTCTTTTGTGACCACTCAGATGATCTGGTGGGCTAAAGTAAGTCCATTTTTATTTTTTCCTAATAGTACTTTTAATATATTTCTTCTATAATAAGCTATTTTGGTAAAGATGTTAAATAATTTTGTTATTTTTTCCTTAGGGGTATAAAGGTTTTGTAGAGCATTTATACCACTTCAAAGTAACTCAAAATTAAATTTAGATAAGTTAATATTTTAGTTTTGTAGGCTGTGTTTATTTTTGCTCACTTGGTCTGATGCTTAATGTTAGATTCTGGTTTATTTTGCCTGTTTTACTAAATACCAAATTCAGCTAATTCAGAGATAAGAATAGTTAAAATTGTACGATTGGTTTTTTGATGCTATTTGGTTTTGAGCAATTAATTTTGATCTGAACAATTACGCTCCTCTTTTATTTTTAATATGCTACTGAATTTTAATTTAAGTTACTCAGAGGTAGGTTTAGATAAATTTGTAGTCTAGGTTTTTGAGGTAGATCATTTTTGATTGCTTAAATGATCTTTGGGTAAAATTAATTACCTTTTTATTTATTTCCAAGTTTATTTCCAATATAATTCTTCTATAATAATCTATTTTAAAAATAATGGTCCTATTTTTATACTTTTCCTTTTGAGGTATAAAGGTCTTTTAGATTTATTTATATCAAGGCAAATTAACTTTGAGCTAGAGTTATATAAGCTTTAGTTTAGCTTTGAAGAAAGAGTTTATTCTTAAAAATGTTTTGGGATTAAATGGAATTTCTGTTTTATTTTTACTGGTTTAATGAATATCAAATTCAGTTAATGCAGAGTTAAGCGTAGTTAAAATTGTATAGGAGGGTTTTTTGAGGTTATTGAAGACTTAAACTTGATCTGGTACCCAAAGATACTCTCCTTTTACTTTTAATAGTTTAGTGAATTTTAAATCAAGTTAAATCAGGGGGTGGTTTAGATAAGTTTGAAGTTTAGGGATTAGATTAGGTTACTTTTGATCATTGTAATGGTCTGGTGATTAAAACTAATTCCCTTTTACCTAGTTCTAATAGTACTTTTAATATAGTCTCCTATAATAAGCTAGTTTGACTTTTTTACTTTAACAATTTTTATACATTTCCTTGGAGGTATAAAGGTTTGAGAGGTAGTTATACCACTTCAAAGTAACTCAGAGGTAGGTTTAGATATATTTATAGTTTAGTTGCAAAGAGTTTATTTATGCTTGATCAACTTTTCTGGTGATTAAAGTTAGGTTTGCTTTATTTTTACTGATTTACTGAATGTCAAATTCATTTAATTTAGAGGTAAGGGTAGTAAACTTGTATAGGTGGGCTTTTGAGAATGGTTATTTTGATAAACTAATTTTGATTGGTGAATGAAGATGGTACTTTTGTTTTTAATTTTTACTGAATTTGGCTTCAATTTAAGTTAAAAGTCTAGTTAAGTTTGTAGGTTAGACTTTAGGGGTAATTTATTTTTGATTACTCAAATGATCTAGTGATTAAAATTAAGTCCCTTTTTTAGGGCCAATATTACATAATATAACTCTTTTTAGTAATTTATTATGAACTATATTTTAAATAAGTTTTATTTTCCCTTGGAGGCATAAAGGTTTTTAGCCCTTTGCACTCCGTTGTCCCCTCTCAGGGGACATCCAAGTGATATGTTAGAATTATGATGTCTCCTGAGAGGGGACAGCAGAGTGCAAAGGGTTAGAGTTAGGGCTTTTATTCCCTTGGATGTTCTTTATTGCTTTAGTAATGGTTTTTGAATAAAATGAACTTATATAGTCACACTGTGTGTTCTTAGGTAATTACATTTATACTTGGGGCTATTCTAATATAAGGGTACTTTGTAGTTGTATGCAAACTTCTATAAGGTATTTTAAAATACAGCATTGACTTTAAAATGGGTGGATTGATTGTTAGTACAGTTTATTGATTATTTTATATGCTTTTAAGTATTTAAGCAAGTATTTTATACTGTGTAGTGGGATTTCTAGCTTTTTTCATACTTTCAGCACATTTTTTGAAGTTAAGGGGTTTTAAAAAAATTTGCTTAATATATTTTAGTTGTACCAACTGAGGTTTATTTTATTGCCATAAAACTATGCCTCGCCCATCAAAAACTAATGCACGTGTGAAAAAATGCCGTGCGCAAAACACAAGAGGCAAAATCTGAGTGCCTTTCTCAAGTGAAGAACAAAATGGCAAAAGTTTGCTGCAAACAGTCTCCCAGTAATTATGAGAAGAGACTTTCACAGATGTGAGAATATATGAAGTATAGATATTCAAAGGAGACAGAACAGGAAAAACCCACTGACTTAATCAAGCACACCATTGACTATCAAATGAATGAACAGAAGAATGCTCACATCGCCACTTTTTCTGATTTATAACCAGCTTTCAAATGAATCAGCAGAAGAATGCTCACATCACCTTTCACTGATTCATAACTGGCTTTCAAATGAGACTGCTGGTGAACAAGCACATTGGCTCTTACTGATTCATAACCGGCTTTTAAATGAATCAACAGAAAAATGCTCACATTGCCTCTTACTGATTTATAACTGGCTTTCAAATGTATCAACAGAAGAATGCTCACATTGCCTTTCACTGATTTATAACTGGCTCTCAAATGAGACTGCCAATGAACAAGCGCATCAGCTCTCATTGGTTTATAACCGGCTTTCAAATGAGACTGCTGATGAATGAGCACATCGCCTCTTAGTGAAGCATAACCAGCTTTCAAATGAGACCACTGAAAAACATTCATAACCAACTGACTTATTAGAATATAATAATGATATCTTACAGTATGAGACAGCTGATGTGAGAAGTAGTTGCTTACAAAAAATGTGTGAAACAACCAGCAAGAAAGACATTCATTTGATATATCTAATTAAAAAAAAACAACCAATATATTTTGTGATGTACCCTGTGCAATATGAAAAAAAGACTATATCCACACCAGCAGTATAATTTGAATACAGCTCAATTGGCATCAATAATACCCTCAGATTTAGTTGAATTGAGGAGAGTTGTAGCATGCTATCTTTGTGCAACTAATTTTAAAAAGCAAAAAATTACATCTCAAGCTCTATAAATTAAAAGAAAACTATCATCTGGGCCTGAAGAATTGGCAAATTTATCAGATATTGAGCAGAGACTCCTGAGCAGAATTGTGCCTCATCTTAAAATCATTAAAGTTCAAAATTGATTCATTCAAGATTGGTGCAGAGGGCAAGTTATTCTATTTGCACAAGATGTTGAATTAGCTGAGCAACTTCTGCTACAATTGAGCCAAGCTGGAATTGTTATAGTGGCTGAAAGTCTGGTAAATCTTCAGCAAATTAAGACAACTGAAAGTTCATATTCCTAAATTAAAAGTAGCTTTACAGCGGCTAATGAAAAATAGTCCTCTGTATCATGATATGGTTCCATTTTTCCCCAATAATATTGATGTTGCTCAACTAGCAAATTAGTAGTGGTCCTATAATTAGGAATTCAGATGAAGATGGTCAAGGAGTAGAACCTGATATGTTAAGTAGATACAAAAGTTTGTCAGAGAATGTATCAATTTTGCAGGGAGCATTCTATCAAGCTAGCAACAGATTTGATATAAGTTCTTGTGGAAAGCAATGTACAGCAATAGCAGCAATTGCTTGCATTGCATTTTGTCTACTTGATCCAAACAAGTGGTGTGCAAGTAATATTGACTATATACTCATTATAGGAGATAGGCTATACCAAGAATGTGTAGCAACCCAAGTGGCTCCTGATGCAGCGGAAGCAAATACTGAATATTTGTGGGTGACTGAGCTCCAATCTCATATAACATATAACAATTATAGTATTGTCATGCATGTTTGTGATGAACTGCTTTAGATGGGCATCTCATCAATGATGCTACTGAAGCTGGATATCCAAACTTGAAAAATGCTCTAACCACATTTTTCTCTATATATAAATGTGGAATGCTTACAGCTAACTTGACACCTATTGTTCTATATCATAATACCCAGAATGATGATGCTTATTTCTGGTTATTTAATTCACATTCAAGAGGACCCAAAGAGTATAAAGCACCAACAAGAGGTGCTTCTTGCTACATGCATTTTAAAAATATTGCCAATTTACACAAAATTTTACATCAAAACTTGTATACCAAAAGTGATGATTCTCTTACTTCAAACATATACTCTTTGACTTCATTAGAGATAATACTAGAAGCTATCAATCTTCAACCACATGAAGATGAAACTGCATCTGAACTTTGGCTGATGGAAGATAGAAATACTTCCTTAACTGAAAAAAATATTAATAAAATAGATGTTAGAGCAGCAAAATCTATTAATGAAACTTCAGAAATCCAAGCTGTTTTTACCACCATGCTTCACTCAATAGATGATAAAATACCTAATGTTGAAAGTGTTATTACTATTGATGATAATAATTTGAATGATGGTCAAGTAAGATTAGTTGATGTAAAGGAGAGTGTCTATAACTCTAATGTTCTCAGTGTGGTAGTGCATGGTGCACAAGGCCAATACCAGGGGACCAGCCATTAGTTTGAAAGTTACTAGAGCCCAGCAGAGGGTGCTGAAGCAATAATAACTTAATAAGAGAAGTGCAATCATAATAATAAACAATCCACCAAAAGTGATGCAGTGCACAAAGGGGAAAGGGGTAAATGTCCTAGGTTGAAAAGAACCTGGGTGGCCTAACGGTGCACTAGTTAAAAATTTAATTGCATATAAAATTGATTGGCTAACATAGCATAAGACCTCACCAAAGAGGTCCGCGCACAGGATCGCTAGAGGTAACAATAAAAAATGGGAAAGGTTTATTAGGAAGTCGACCAACAAGGAATGTTGGTCAAGAAAAATATATTTAAACTTTGATAGGTAAATTAGGGTCCACCAAAGTGGTCCTAAGCACCAATTTGCCAATAGGCAAACATTACCATCCAAATTTATTATACACTGAAACTGAATTCACTTGAGTAATCAATTGAAGTTGGATCTGACCCTAACATGTAGTTTTGTAAATGGAACAGGTTTCAAACCCATGTTCCTCAATTAACTAAACTGACCCATCATTAAACAAATAGACCATCCATTTTAATATCTGGGCTGATGCAAGGGGTTGGGCATTAGGCACCTCACTAGTACCAACCTGGGCATACTTGGCTTGTACCCAGCATGTGATGGATCAGGGCCAGCCTGATCTGCACATTGACCTCATGAATATTAATTTAAATTTGCGTACAAATTTAGAGGTCAAATTAAGAAAACCAGATCAATCTCAAAAATCTTTGCAAAAGGTGATTGTAGGTAAGGATTCGATGATTGTGGAACAGGTATTGATCCAGCGCATTGAGCAACTGATGAACCAAATTTTCCAGATGGCCGTTATGTGGGATATGGAACTTTCCCAAGCCACAGTTTGGATGGTTCTCAAAAGCCAAATTTAGTGGTTTCTGCTATACTTTAAACTTTTGAGAAATGCTTTAAAATGGAGGAAACAGCAACTGCAAATGCAGTTTTATTTTCTCAGAGACAAAATTATTATTAATAAAATCACTTTGCTTGCTTGGAACTTTTATTTAAAATTTTACTTCAAGTTGAAAGCCAGAATAATGAGCTCAGCAAGTGAGCTAGGCCTGGCATTGGCCTCATATGCGGCCCTATTGTGGGGACAAGCCCTGTTGCTTGCCTGCAGCATCGCTGGGACCTTGGTCTGTGAATACATCATGAATACAGGAAATGGCGCACGGGTGAGAGGGTGGTTTTCAGCTGGTTTATCAGTCATGTGGTCAGTGACATGGTTGGTGCTGCCCAACTCATTTGTTACATATTGGCAAGAACCTGTGCGTTACATAAAATGAAACTCAAATACATTCCTCTTCATTTTGTGGGGGCCCCGGGAAAAAGTGGTGGTTGTCAGCGGGGAAGAATGGAACCAACATATTTTGATTGTGGTTATGGTGAAATTCTCGTTGGCATTTTTGCTGCAGAAAATAGGAAGATTGTGGGGGGCTTCTGCTCAGCAAACTGTGATGACCCTAGCAAAACCTAAATCTCCCAACGGCCGGGTGGTGTTACCCATGGAGGCGTTAGATAGACTTCACCAGGTGATAGCTCAGGTTTGCTTCCAGGTGCAGTTGGTACAAGCGACAGGGGGAGAATCCCCTCTCACGCTCCAGATTGCCTAGGTGGTGGATGCATTGCCTCCAGAATTGGTGGGATGGTTCCTAGAACTCATCAAAGAACAGGAGAGTTTGCCTAAATCAATGGAGGAGTGTGTGGAAATGATTGACCAGGCAGCATGCCCGGATAAAGCCAAAGATGAGGCCTGGTCAGCACTGTTGTCAGTCAGCCAGGGTCATAGTTTGGTTGAGGAGTATGTGCGGGTCTTCTGTCCGCTGGCAAAAGCAGCACAGGTTACAGATTCCTAGTCCTCATGTATGTTCCACCAGGGGTTGCAGCCAGATCTGTTGGCAGCCTTGGCAGCGGCAAAGGTCCAAGCTACGCTGGGGGAGGAAGTGGCCCTAGCAGTTCAAGTTGAGAAACAATTAGTGTTGGCACAGGTCTGGCAAGAGGGATCAATGTCACCAGGAAAGGGACAGTTGCTGGTAAGCAGCTGTTCCAGTCAAGGGGGTGGCACCCAGCCCCAAAAAATGTGGGAAATGTCCAAGGGGAGGGCACCCAGGCTATATGTCAAAACCTCCTTCATTCAATTCACAAGTGAAAGACTCATCAAGAAATAAATCACCTACTTTGCTTTATTCTAATCTGTTTATCCCCGTAGAGATGCATGTGAATGAGGGAATGGAGGGGGCCATGGCCCTAATTGATACTGGGGCAGAAGAGAATTATATGGAACTGGCACTAGTGGAGCGGTTGAAGGTGCAGGTGCAGGTGCAGGAAGGACCGGTGGTGGTTTTTGCCAATTCTACATTAAGGGTGCCATCGTGGCATGTGAGCCCCTCAGTGCAGGTACAGCAAAGCCCATTTGGGTTTTGGACGCGGTTCTGCACAATTGAAAACCTGTCTCATCCAGTGGTTTTCAGGATGCATGGTGGCATCAGTTTAGGCCACAGATTAATATACCTTCCAGTACCATAACCCTGTACCCAAGAAGAGGTCCGCCAATGAGGTGGATACTGGTAATTGGAAACCAGAAGTTAGCCAAGTCTCAAACCCTGGGGGCTATACAGGAGGAGGGCTTACCTGCGGAGTACCAGGATTTTGGGGGGGTATTTGGTGACAAAAGGGATTCACTGTTTTCCCCTACAGGGCCATTTGCATTTTCTTTCCATTTCAAGGAAGGGTCAGAGCTCCCCTGTGGATGCCCAGTGTACCCATTGAATGAATGGGCTAAAGCCACATTAGAGGATCACGTACATTCCATGTTGAGTGAGGGCTTGATCAAGCTGTCAAAATCTGCCATGGTATCTCCAGTGCTGTTAGTGCCCAAGGCAAGTGGTGAGCTATGACCATGTGTAGACTATCGGAGATTAAACGCAGTGACCAAACTGGATTCTTACCCCATGCCACTTATGGAAGATATTTTACCGATGGTCGCAGGTTGCAATATCTTTACCAAGCTCAATCTGGCCGATGCATTCAACCAGGTGCCTGTGAGGCTGTAACATCAAAGGTACACAGCATTCAAATGCCACCTTGGAGTGTTCCAGTACTGAGTAATGCCGTTTGAGCTGCACAATGCCCCAGCAGTTTTCCAATGAATGATTGACCAGGTGCTTAGTCAGTTGATTGGCTGGTGCTGCATCGCTTATATGGATGACATTCTGGTGTTTTTGTGTTCCAAGGAGGCTCACATACAGGATGTGCAGAAGGTTCTAGAGGCGTTAGCTGGAGCAGGGTTGAGGTTAAAACCTTTGAAATGCGAGTTCAATTGAGAGTCAGTCAAGTTCCTGGGAAATGTGGTATTTAGTAAATGTCAGGGTAAAGCCTGATATTAGAGGAATTCCTGAGATTTCAGATACAATTCTTCATATCAAGAAGATTTGTGCTGAAGTTAGATTGATTATTTGCATATCAAATCATGATTACAATGAGTTTTGTTCAGTTAATCATTTAAATTACCCTAATTTCTATGATATTGAGTCGATTAATTGCACCAAAATGAATTTACAATGAGACTGAGATGAGATCCACTGCTTTCAAAATCACGTGCAAGGCGCAATCCCATAAGCTCAAAATAATTATAGTGCTCCATTCAAATAATCAATTAAGCTTAGGAAAGTCCAAGAAGTTGGATGGGATATAAAACTAGACTATTCAGATGGTTAGTCTTTGCGATCAATAAAATATTATCATATGCAAAAATTTTTAATACCTATTTTCATTATAACAGTTCTATATACTGTATAGTAAACAAGCTATACAGTCTAACCAAAAATTCCATAAAACCTATAACCATGGGTGCAGAAACACCTATACCTGAACAAATTCCTCTTCCATTACTTCCATGTCTAAATATAGCTGGTGTACTGGTTTTAACAGGAATGGGAGTGGTTGAAGCAATCCTTCCTTCTTTAGGGCTAAACTGCCCAATTGCCCTTGTCATTCTCTATATGGTACACACTGCCCCTTTGTTAAACTGGACCTTTAGCTCAGGGTTAGCAGGTTCACGGCTTGCTACCACAAACTGGGATAAAGTAGTACCAGTCCCTGACAGTAAAGGCCTAGGGATAAGCCTGGACAAGGTCAAAGTGATGCATGCATGGAGGGCACCAACAGATCAGATGGGGGTGCAAAGTTTTCTGGGAATGGTAAATTTTCTCTGGTGGTTCATCAAAGATTTATCAAAGTTGGCCTTGCCCCTTACACGTTTAACACAGAATGTTCCATTTGTATGGGGGAGGAGGAGAAACGAGCGTTCAACTTGCTTAAGGAAAAACTCATTTCAGCACCGGTCCTCACTCATCCTGATCTGGGAAAGCCTTACATGGTCAAAACAGATGCCTCAAATTTCGCCGTGGGGGCAGTCCTCCTACAGAAGGGGGAAGATGGGTTGGAGCACCCGGTGTGTTATTTCAGCTAAAAGATGATTCCAGTGGAGACAAATTACCCAATATATGACAAAGAGCTTTTATCAGTGGTTTTGGCGCTGCAGGAGTGGCAGCACCACTTGTTGTATGCTTGACATCCCTTTGTGGTTTGTACAGATCATTGGGCACTGGAATATTAATGAGAGCCAAGGAAAATGAGTCAGCGCCAAGCCCGTTG
This sequence comes from Massospora cicadina, assembly GCA_022478985.1. Classification (NCBI taxonomy): domain Eukaryota; kingdom Fungi; phylum Entomophthoromycota; class Entomophthoromycetes; order Entomophthorales; family Entomophthoraceae; genus Massospora; species Massospora cicadina. The sequence goes on along the minus strand of JAKSZP010008504.1, from coordinate 30,280 downwards.
GCACATGGAGCTGGCTCAGTTTGATTTCCATCTGGAATACTGCCCGGGCGCAGTCAATATTATAGCAGATTTGTTGAGCTGGGATGCGGGACTGGCATATGAGAAGACTGAGTTGAGATAATACAGCATGGCAACCATGTTTCAGGACAACCAATTTGCCATGGTGGTAAGTGAGGAGGACGAGCTGGAAAGGTAAATCCAGAATAAGCAGGGGAGGTCCCTGTTTGGGAAGCAGTTGTGAGTGGAAATGGCAGAAGGCCATCAGCATAGTCATCATCAGACGTATAAGAAGAAGAATGGGATTCTATGCCATGACTCACGGATATGAGTGCCAAACCCATCACTACAAGGGGAGGTGCTGAAGGCTTTACATGACCATCCATTAGCAGGACATCTGGGGTGGCAAAGACGATGGACCTGGTGCAGCTGAAATATTCATGGGCCAGTCTGCAAAAAGATATAAAAAATATGTGGTGGAATTTTTGGTTTGTGCACGTTTGAAGCCTTCACAAAAGCAATCGGCGGGTAAGTTAGTCCCACTTCAAATTCTGAGTTAACTGTGGGGGTCAGTTAGTGTGTATTTTATTACAGGATTACCGAAGAGCCAGGGGAAGGATGCAATAATGGTTGTGGTTGACCAGTTAATGAAATATGCAGAGTTTTTCCCATGTACCACAAAATTTCCAGCCAAAGACACTACAAAGGTTTTTATTGATGAGATTTTTGCTTGGCACAGTTTATCAGCAGAAATCATTTCAGATTGTGGTCCCCAATTTGTATCAAAATTCTGGTCATGCCTGCTTATCAATCTGAAGATTTGCCCATGTAGGGCTTCAGCTTACCATCCCCAGTCAGATGGCCAAATGGAAAGAGTAAACTTGATATTGGAGCAATACCTCCAATGTTGTATCTTGGACTGGCAGGATGACTGGGTTACATGGATTAGACTTGCCCAATTTACATACAATAACCACTACCAATCATTGATAGGGATGTCTTCATTCTTTGCTAATCAGGGTTCAAATCTGATGTTGGGGGGAGGATCAAATGGTGGAGTATGCCAGGGGGCAGATGAGTTATCCCAAAGAATGTTGGAAATCAGGAAAATTTTGTGGAATAACCTGGAGCGTGCTACAGCATGACAAAAATGCTATGCAGATCAATGGAGGGCACCAGACCCATCATTTGCTCCAGAGGATTGGGTACTGGTGGTGGCAAAAATTATGCAGTACCAGTGAGGAGCCAGGAAGCTCGGACCAAAGTTTCTAGGCCCTTATAGGGTAATCCAAGTTGTTAATAAGGTGGCGTTCAAATTAGACCTCCCAGAAGGGTCAAAGGCCCATCTGGTGATCCATGGTTCTCAACTCCGAGGTTTTTGAGGGCAGGGTCTGGAGTGGCCAGGGTCACTGAACCTATGGGAGGAGTACAACCAAAACATAAAGTCAAGAAGATTTTGAGGGAGCGTTGGGTCAAGGGTCACCAGCAGTTTCTAGTGAAATGGAAGGGGTATCAGGTGGAGAAAGTGACCTGGCAAACTCCAGAGGAGTGTGCATGATGCTCCAAGAAGATCTGAGAGTTTTTGGATTTGTGAGGGGGTGATGTGATGGATCAGGGCCAGCCTGATCTGCACATCGACCTCATGAATATTAATTTGAATTTGCATATGAATTCAGAGGTCAAATCAAGAAAATTGGATCAATCTCAAAAATCTTTGCAAAAGGCAATCATAGGTAAGGATTTGAGGATCACAGAATGGGTATTGATCCGGCGCATTGAGCAAATTAATGAACTGAATTTTCCAGATGGCCATTATGTGGGACAAGGGACTTTTCCAAGCCACAGTTTGGATGGTTCTCAAAAGCCAAATTTAGTGGTTTCTGCTATACTTTAAACTTTTGAGAAATGCTTTAAAATGGAGAAAACAGTAACTGCAAATGCAGTTTCATTTTCTCAGAGACAAAATTATTATTAATAAAATCACATTGCTTGCTTGGAACTTTTATTTAAAATTTATACTTCATGTCGGAAGCCAGAATAATGAGCTCAGCAAGTGAGCTAGGCCTGGAATTGGCCTCATATGCGGCCCTATTGTGGGGACAAGCCCTGTTGCTTGCCTGCAGCATCGCTGAGACCTTAGTCCACAAATACATTGTGAATACAGGAAATGGCGCATGGGTGAGAGGGTGGTTTTCAGCTAGTTTATCAGTCATGTGGTCGGTGACATGGCTGGTGCTGCCCAACTCATTTGTTACATATTGGCAAGAACCTGTGCATTACACAGCGTTGGTCTACTGTGTGCCTGAGGTCAGGGAGGGCCTGAAGCTTCACCTTCTGGGCCTCCTGTCACCCAGCCTTGTCCTTGGGGTTGGTCCCCACTATCATATCATTTAACCATGACAGTTGATGTACAAAAAAAAATAGCACCACCTTTTTTTTAGTACTAGATGGTCCAAAATAGCACCACCTTTAAATATTGAAAGAGAACAACATATGGAAGAGTTAGCTTGGTATTTTCTTTTTTCTGATGGTAAAAATAGGTTTGGAGAGCATTGAGAAATTCATATAACCCCCTTAGAATATTTTCAAGCATGCATAATGAGCAATGACAGATGATTTTAATGGACAGACTATCTTTTCTTTGATTTATCTAATCTTAAAGACTTTTATGCTAAAGCTAGTGTGTCTGTCTCATGTAAAATGTGATAAGGAGATCACACACCGCAGGGTTTGATAGATAACATGCATCCCATTATGCAAAATATAAGAGGGTCTGCATTATACTGGAGATGGGTTTGTTCAGAATTAATTGCAATGGTCAGGACCTTGGGAGCTTCTACATGGATAAAACCTTCTCTTGCAATGACTTAAACTGGTTGGATATGCTTGAAACATTACTCATTGCTGCTGATCATAATCTTAGTGAAGCTATAAACTTGACATTCTTTGAAATACTGTCCTTAGTTCACTATTACCTAGTAATAGCATGGCAATTTATGGTATAAGTCAATGTACTAATCTGATATTTAAAATATAACCTGGGGTGCTTGGGTGGTGCTATATTAGATTACTGGTACAGGATAGAGTTTCAAAATAGAGGAAGTCCTCATTTGCACATGCTAATTTGGTGTAAAAATGTTTCTAATTTTGCTACTAGGCATGGTATGGATATGATTGACAAAATTGTGTCCTGCTCATTAGATTCCAGTGATGCAGTATTGCAACATATAGTAAAAGTGTACAAATTTACAAACAAACTGCTACATGATACAAAGACCGCAACAACTGTATCTGCTGATTTGAAATCTCAGACCAGTCAGTGATCAAACAGTATGTCTAGATCCTGATAAAATCCTTGCAAATAACGGATATTTTTGCATCCTGTGAAGAACTGCAGAAGAAGTTTTTATAGATAATTATAATTTAAATATTTTAACTCTATGGGAAGCAAATATGGGCATCCAAACATGCGGTTCTATCACTGCTATTGCATATTATATAGCAAAGTATGCCAGCAAGTGTGAGCCAAATAAAACTGGTGATGTTGTCAAATAAGCTATACAAAAAGCTAAAAGATGAGGGGAAAATATATGAAATCAATTATTTACTATATCAATGGCAATTCTTTTTTTACAGTTAGTTGTTGCTCCTAAATGTGCTTATAGATTATGTCACCTTCCAACTAAAATGTCTTCATACAAGGTTGTTTTTATAAATAGCTGCAAGCCTGATCAAAGATTTCAAATTCTATGATTAGAAGGTGATGAAGCTTCAACATATAAAACATTTTATTGCTACATTGAGAGGCCAGACAAACTTGAAAATTTAGGCTTGGCTGAATTTGCTGTCAGATATGAACCAATGATGAATAATGTTTGGGCAGAAGATGATGGAGATGATGAACTGAATGAAAGCATCAAGGAAGAAAGTTTAAAGTATATAATTTTAAGGAATCATACACACATGCAAATAAGAAATAAGCCAGCTGTCATGTGCACTCAATATTATACATTGAACAGTGATAGAGAGGGGTATTATTATAGTTTAATTGTGTGTCATATACCATTTCAAAAGGAAAATGAGCTTCTACTAGACAATGAGGTTGCAGAAGCCTGTTTTCTTAGACAACAGCATGAGCTAAGGCCATTACTTAAAAATTTGACTACAGAAGAGTTCTCTAATATAGAACAAGTTATTAAGCAGGCTTTGGCCCAAGCTGCAGCCTTTAACATTGTATATAAAGCTAGAAATGGGCTGAACACTGATGAACCTATGATCCATGTAGATGAACAAATAATATATAACCCAGATGATTTCTGTTTATCAGGGGATGAAATAGCAGGAATACTTGATGATGTATATATAAATGGTGTCAGAAGTCTAAATGTGCAGCAAAAAGAGCTTTTTAGTAAAGTTACTGCAGCTGTTGAAAAAGACATAAGTGGCAATGATATTCAGATGTTGCAATTTATAATGGGTGGTGCAGGCAGTGGCAAATCAATTACTTTAAAACTGTTGGTTGAACACATCACTTGTTGTTATGGGCCTACAGTAGATTTGTTAGTAAAACCACAGTTTATTGAAGTAGCTGCTTTGACTGGTGTTGCTGCTTGGCAGATATTTGGCAAAAATTTGCACTCAGTTTTTTCTTTACCAATTGAAAAGGGTAAGACTATGACATACCAAAAGATGATAGGCCAATGACTTGAACTTGAGAGAAGGAAATGGCGTTACATCAAATGGCTGATATAGATAAGATATCCATGGTTTCTTATGAGAATCTACGTATGTTACACCTGAGACTGCAAGAATTTAAAAACAATTCCAAGTTATTTGGTGGAGTGCATATATTATTGTTTGGTGATATTATGCAGCTTCCTCCAGTAAAAGGTCTCTGGTGTTTTGAACAACCTCAATGTTCATCAGAAATCCATCTATGGCATCAGTTCTCTTCCTATGAATTAACTATTAATATGAGACAGCAAAATGATGTTGAGTTTATAGATCTTCTTAACAACCTGAAATTTGGTAAACTAACCACTGCCCAATTAGAATTATTGTGTGAGAGGAGAAGAGTTGCATTAACAGATAACTTTTCAGATGGTGCAGCAGTTAAAATTTATCCAACTATCAAATTATTCAATAGCTATAACTTGAAAATAACTAATATCATTGCTGAAGCTTCACATATTTATATCATAAATGCAGTTGATGAATCTTGTGAGGCTGCAACATATGGAAGAAAACTATCAAGCAATGTAATTCCAAAAAATTAAATAACTGTAGAGGATTCTTGCATACAATAAAGTTAGCCAAAGGGTCACATATAATGCCTAGACGCAATATTTCAATTTCAGATGAACTGGTTAATGGTGCAATGGGAGTAATTGAGCAGTTTAAGTGGCCAGAACTGCAAAAAACTATTTAGAATTTGAGAATTAACAGAAACAGTGTTGATAAAGTTTGATGATGCCACAATAGGAGCTCAAATAAAAGATGCTAATAGCTTAGTTGCATTCACTCCTATCAATACAGTATATCAAGCAACAAAAGGATATGAAGACATTGAGTGGAGAATGATCCTCATAATCCTAAGTTGGGCTATGACAGTCCATAAATTGCAAGGTGTCACTGAATAAGGCTGTTATTGACCTTAAAAAATTATTTGCCAAACGCCAAGCTTATGTAGCCCTCAGTAGAGTGAAAACTTTGGATGACATAGCAATATCTGACCTAGACAGCAATAAACTATTAAAAAATCTTCATGATGCAAAAGCACTTAAAGAAATGCAATGGTTAAGAAGTCTGCTCCATAAAGGTGCTAATTAAGTTTATACTTTCTATATTGAGTTTCTATATCTGGCAGGGTTTTGCTAGAACCCAGGTGAAACTTGAAGTGCAGGCACCTCTGTGTGGTAAGATTGATTTATTTTTTAATAAAACAATTTTTACCCCAAATTAATAGACACATCTAGCAATAATGGAATAAAGCTTTGCTGTAAAATTTATAGAGATTATAAAGATTGAAGCCATCTATTTTTAACAATACCCAATTGAATTGATTAACTATATCTATCAGAGTAGAATTAAAGCTTTTGAGTAGAATTTATAGAAATCCTAATTTTAAAAGCATTAAACATGCCAAAAGAAGCAGGTGAACATAAGCAAGCATTTCTTTTTTTTAGTACTAGATGGCATAAGCAAGCATTTCAGTTCTGAATCTAAACTTATACTGATAAATCAAATGTATGATATTAGTCTATTATAAAAATGACTTGATACTTAGTTTATTCAGTTTGATAGGTTTATACTTAAGTATTAGTACCAACAACCTTTGTATGGATGATGGGTATAAAATAAGATGTAAATGAGATGTCAAGCTTAAAATAAAAAAAGGAAAAAAAGAAAAATAAATTATTTTAGATACCAATCAATAAATTTAAATAGATTGACTAATAAAAGCAACTAAATCTAATAAAATTGAATTACTGTAGATGGTGATCAGTAAATTCAGCATACATTGACTAATTAAAATCATTCTAAATATAACAAAATGAAGTATTTTAGATGGTGTTCAGTAAATTTAGATAATTTGACAAATAAAATAACTAAATTTAATAAAATGAGTTATTAGTATATTTGTTTATAAAATACTATATATAAAATATATACAATGAGTTTTATTTTTATAGAGAAATAGTAAGGGGTCAAAAAGGATATATAAAGATAGTAATATTTAATAAAAGTAGGTAAAAGAGCCACTTCTAAAAATGCACTAATTTATGAGGGAAAATGAGCTGGGGGTAAAGTTTTTTTGAAAAAAAAACCTCAAAAAAATTTTTTGGGGAAAAAAGAACCTCCTTTAAAAAGCTCTAAAAAGTGTGAAATAATCAAGAAATTAAGCTTACTCAATAAAACTCTTTTTGAAGTTGGTGCCATATTTTAACTTACTTATAGTAGGTATTTATAATTTATATACTCAATATTATATATTCTAAGTTGCTTATAGTCTACACTTGGACCCAATCCAGACATAAGATATTTGTATTTGTGAGCAAAATTCTATAATTCAGTTTAAAATATGCTTGACTTCAAAAAGGGTTTTATTGAGTAGGCTTAATTTCTCAATTATTTTATACTTTTTAGAGCTTTTTTAGAGGTTCTTTTTTACCAAAAATTTTTTAAGCTTATTTTTTAGTCCGTCATAACACAAGTATTTGATAAATTTTAAAATAAATTTATATAAATCTTATTTTAATTGAACACATATATGCATTTTTAGATTTACATACCCCTCAAATTTTTGATACATATATGCATTTTTAGATTTACATCACCCCCATTTTTTGAATGCATATATGCATCAAATCATTGAAAGGGTTACTTTCTATAGACAACTTAGCGAAGCACAGATAGTGGATGCTAGTATTGTATTAAATAAGATTATTAAAACAAGCAAACTTAGAGAATGATACTAATTATTAGTTAGATTTTGTGATTTTTGATAAGCTTTATACTACTTTCAGATCTGATATAAATTATAAGGCTTTTAAGGGAGGATACCCCAGTGGTAGAGTATAGACCCTCTACCACTGCCTCCCGAGTTCGATCCCGGTAATGGACTTTGGGTAGGGGACGATTTTGACTGTGTTGGTTTTGCGCGCCAATGCCCCGAACTGAGATAGCAAATAGCAAAGGCGGTCCATGGAGTTCCTGGCCTATCATACGCCACGCATGGAGGTTTCTGGGTTTTATCCTCCTTTCCCATTTTCTTCACTTCCCTAATCGGTGCGGTATCGTCCCCAGGTTGGCCCACCTCGAATAAAATTTAAAATATAATTATAAGGCTTTTCCCAATAGTAATGACAAATCAGAATCTAAACTGTAAATTTAATATTTATATAACTTATAAGTTTAATTTGGTCTAAAGTTATTATTTAGATGAGTTATACTTTAGTTAAAAATATTTTTCAAAAAGGTAAGAGCAAGTCATTAAATTGTTTTATTAAAACTAGCTAGAAAGTATCACAGGTTGGCATTCTTATAAGCCTAGGACTATACATAACTGGCTTTACTTATACTTAGCTAAATCAAGGAATATAGAACATTTATTATCTCTTATCTCTTAATCTTTTTAGTTATAGATTAAAGCCTAGAAAGTTATAAATATATCATAAAGAGTTTGAGGAAAAACTTAAAATGTAAAGTATAGGAAGCATATGGTTAAAATGTTAATTGACTGGGTCATCTTTCACTAATTAACCCTTTCACTGATTTGATGCATATATGCGCCCAAAAAATGAGGTTGATGTAAATCTAAAAACGCATATAGGCGTCCAAATAATAAGGGTTACATATATTTTATCTCAAAATTTACTAAATATTTATGTCACAGACAAGGACAAAAATATAAAAAAGCAAACGGTGGCTAAGAAATTCTTGCCAAATTTAAAGGCTAAAAATAAAGGATTTTTTGAAAATCATTGAAAGGGTTAACTGATAAGAATATTAAAGTTACTAGCAAATTAATAACGGACTACTATCATTAATTAGTAGTATATAATTAAAGCATCAGATACTCAAATTTGGGAGAGATTTTTGTATTATAATTTATAAACCAAACTCATATCAATAAATACTACATAAGAATATTATATTTTACTTTAAAAGGATATAGCTGGCAATGGCGGCGTGTAACACTCTAGTTTGCTCATAATCAGCTGAATTTACTTAATGTTAAGGCAACTATTAGTTCAAAATTTTCTCGTATTCTCATATAAGGTTCAACTTAATTAATCTAGTTATTAAAATTGATAAACCTCCTGCCGTTATGTCTCTTTTGTTGTAAATTATATTTAAAAATCCATGGGTTTGAAAATATGGAGTAGGTGAAAATGTTGTGACTTTGCAAACTTGGAACCTTAATATAGAAGCCAACATATAGTGGTAGATGTGGTAATAGACTTACCCTTTTGCTGATTTTCATAAAAAATCCGTTATTTTTTTGGCCTTTAAATTTAGCAAAAAATTTCTTAACCAATGTTATCACTTTTTATAGTTAATTTGATTTTTGTCTGTAACATAAATATTTATTAAATTTTGAAATATAAATATATAACCCTTAGTTCTTGGATGCATATATGCATTTTTAGATTTACATCACCCTCATTTTTGGATGCATATATGCGTCAAATCATTGAAAAAGTTAATAAGAACGGTTGCTGCAGGTAAAGTTTGAGAACAGTATCAAACAAAACATTTAACTGTGTCTAAACATTATAAAGGAAAAGCTTATTTATACAGTAGCTCAATTGTTAATGTAGAACTGCTTTAGTCAAACTGGATTGAAACAAATCTTATAGGTAATTTATAAAAAAAGCGTAAATAATATGAAGCTAGAAAAAGAAGTTAATGGTTTTATAATAAATCAAAATATTAGTTCAACCTAAAGAACTAAATTAAATTTATAGTTAAAATCGAACGCCTTTGTAAAGACATTCATTTTTAATTCCAGCTAGAGTATTAATGTTGACAAGGTTAAGAAAATAATATCACTTGTATGTTTATAAAAATAACGTCTGAAAAATGTAGCTTACATTTATAAAATACTTTAGGGTTATATCTATTAATACGTTTTTAAGTAACAAACCAAAGCTTTGGGTTGAAAGGTAGTAAAATTCTATATCAGAGCGGAGTAAAAGCTATGCCTCCTTCTTTGCAAAAGTTTGAGAGATGATAAGTGGAAAAACCAAAGTGGCATCGGCATAAACCTAAAGGAGTGTGAGAAAATACAGGAATAATACCTTAACGTGCTCCCCGTCCTGGCGGATTTTCCCCCAAGAAATAGCTTCATCGGGGCGAGCGCCAGCATCGCTACCATCGAATTCTTGACCAGTATTGATGTAGACCGCATAATCCGCCCCATTCCGCATGAGATTTGCATTGCAGATATGGTGTTTTACAACCCCGCCACCTAGAATAATAATCCCAGTCTTTTTTGCAAATACTGCCTCGTCATTCATAGACTTAATATCACCAACGATATCAATAACGAGACCGGGGTTTTTTAAGAATGAAAATAAATCATATCTCCCAAAGATCCATCGGTTAACGCTGGGCAATAAACTGGTATATTGTTCTAAAAATTATGTAAATCCTTAAATATACAATTCTACCTTGTATGCCCAATAGTAAACGCTTTCGGGGTGATCGATTTCCTTGCCAAGACGGTGGATAACTTTTGATGGTGTCCAAACTACACCCTTAATTTTTATCTTATTTAGCTACCACCTCAAAGATCAATTAACTAGACGCTTTCGTTTCAGTTAAGCGGCAAAAAACCCATGTCAACTTGATATTCCTCAAAAACGTTAATTACCTGCTCTTTCTGTTCAACAAACATTTGATCTAATATTGGGAGAACCCAATCTTCAAATTTACAGTAGTTATCGTTTGGGACAAGCAGATTGCCTATCCTGTTGAGACCTTGCTTACGCAATATTTTTCCTTCAAGGTCAAAAGCACCAAGATAGGTAGAACCAAGGCATTTAATGAAATCCTCTTCAATTCCACCTGCAGTGGTAACTATCACATCTACCTGAATTATAGTTATACATGGGTCAAGTCTATATGATACCATTTTGTTTTTGGCCAAGTATCTAAACATTTCACGCAGCCCGGAAGATATAAGATTGGAAGTGTAGCCCAGGAAAAATTTTGCACCGAGTGTTGGCTCTGACTTTCTCGTCCATAAATTCTTCAGTCTCATCTGGGTTAATAAGTTCATCACTTAAGCGCCATTTTTCTGTAAAAAAGTTAGAATTATAAGCATTGTTTGAGATGAAAAACAAATCTAAAAGAATAAAAGGTGCTTAAAGAAGAAACATGCACCAAGATAAGTGTGAACTCAAAGGTGTAAACAAAGAATATAAATAAGGCAAGATCTTTAATATGCAAGCAAAAGAAAGCAAAAGATGTAAACTTAATAAAAGGTTTTGTATATCAACAGAATAAGGTACGTATGTTGAGTAAAAATCATAAAAAACTACTAAGATGATTTAAGAAAGTTGCAAAATACCATTTTGTTTATAATAGAAACAGCATTTCCGAAATTTGAAGCCTGAAACCCAGTCGACAAGTAACTCTTAAGAAGAAGATCATAGTTAATATTTGATGCATCTTTCCCTGAAACGTTTGTATTATCGTCAAAATCGTAACCTTTAATTAAGGTTGAATCCTCGGGCATACATATTGATGGCTGAAGAACAGCCTGTTTAGCGGAGTTCAATGGCGCTATGTCGTTTGACATTTTTTAACAAGAAAAATGGCGCACTGATAGTTTAGTAAACCCCCTATAGAGTTGTGATAGTTTATTAAAAAATATAAATATGGTGCGTTAGTCGTAAGATACATCTCGAAGCTAATATATAGTTTTCGTGAAATTATGTACCTTAATTTTCTTATTTAAGCAATTGTGGGTGGCGTGAAGACAATCCTCTCAAACCTATTGGCTAAAATCAAATGGGTGGTATGGGATTAGTATCTCCTGTTCGCGAGGGAAAGGAGTTCAATTTCACGCTTAGAAAATTTTTTACTCTTCTAACCCCAAAGGAACTTCTAAATACAGTTTTTATTTTTATCCAACAGCCTCAACCATGCTAATTTGAACATCTGATTCGAAATTATTTTATCATGCTTCAACTTTGGCGCCTTTATAAATTTAATTAAACGGTTAAAAAGCTTGTTTTGTTATAGGGGATTGCATGTACTAGGACTTTGACTCGTATAAAAGTAGTGATTTATAGGCTCTATATTTAGAAGCCATTATATAAATACCTTTGGGACCATCTAGTACTAAAAATTATATAAATACCTTCCCTAGTTGAAATATATAACTTATGGTAATTTAGCTGAAACATATTTACAACTGAATCAGCATTTAACTATTATTGATATTTTATTTTATTTTATTTATTCAAGGATGGCTGACCAGGGGACTGACACATCCGATATGTAAGGAAAAGGAAAGTAAAAGAGGGGAGAGCACACTAAACAATAGAACCTGAAAGATAAGACATGGTACACTTGGATGTGGCTAGGAGCCATGGGTGGTGGATGACTATGACCTTAAGTGACATGACAGCTCAAGGGCTAGTAGGGTGTACTGCCTATAGAGATTGTGAGGTTTTCAGTGTCACAACAAAGGAACCAGATTGGTAGCCAGTTACCCATCTGTTTCTTTCATTTGTGTTATAGTGATCCAAATAACCAGGCTTGGAAGTGGTCAGCCAAATGGCTGTGGAACCTGATAATAGCTTAGTTGATGTTGTGGAAGATCCCTTTGAAAGCATCAAGGGTAATTGTGTGAATGGACCATATTGCAATACTCACAATTAAAGCCCTTAGCATCTGGGGGTTAGGTGAGATCATGTTGAGTGCCAGGATATCTCAGGATAGTCAGAATTCAGCAGATGGTGATTGCTGAAATAAGTACATCACATTGGCCCAGATATGCTTGGATGGCAGACACTCTTCCAGGTGGTGGGCTAGCATGTTGGGTCTGCTGCAAATGGCACATGATTGGAATATTGAGAAGGTGCAGTCAGCTGTCCTAAACGTATGGTGCATGTAGCGCCACACTGTGGAGCTCACTTGTGGGGATAAGAGGGGACAAGTGATGAGGTCTTACACCTTCCTTTGGGTGTGCAAGTCATATAGGACATCTTGGTAATCTAGATAGTCAATCTGGGATAAAGGAAAGGGTGGTAGTGGGGCAGGTGCATTGGTCACAGTTTGTCCTCTGTTGAGTCACATATAACCTATTGGAGGGTTAGTATCTTCAGTTTTCTGTACATAGGAGAAACTCCAATCCTCTTGTCTTAGGGTGTACAGGATGCATTTGAAGTAGCAGTTGGTGTTGTGCAGTCCTGTGGCTGTTGGATGTGTTGTTAGGTACTTCATCAGTGTTGCAGGGTTGGAGGGGGACCTCAGATGTAGTGTCCTTGCAGAGTTAGTTTGGGCTGCCTTAGCCCAGTGGGGAGATGGTGGGTTGGGTGATGTTGTCAGAGCTATCCATGAGCCAAAGATTTGCATTGCTCATTTCATGAAGTTGAGCAGCTCCATCCCGCCAACCTTCTGTGGGCTGTACATGGTCTCCAGCCTGACTGGTGCATGGTATCCAGACCACAGCCAGTTCTTCAGGAGCTTGTAGACTATGTTGGTAAAGTTGGCAGAGAAGGGAACTGCGTGAGCAGCAAACCATAACTTTGACAAGATCAGGGAGTTGGCTAACACAACCCTTTTGGCTAAACTAGTTTTACTCCTCCGCATACTTGTCATTCTTTTTGTGATGTTGTCCAATATTTTGGTTTCAATGGTGTCAAGTGCATATCTACCAGCCTCAAGCCATATTCCCAGATGATGGACTGGGTTGGTGTTGGGGTGGGGTGTGAAGAGTAAACACAGTGGTTTTATTGGCTTAGATTTTTGTCTTATGGTAGAATGTGCGGTTGGTTGGTTTGGTCAGTGGTGGAAGGGTGAGGTCCAATTTGAATTGAATTTGCCCATTAAATTACCTCTGTTTTCTATTTGTCCAGCATGGCGTTACTCACTGACTTATACTGGTGAATAATGCGCTCAATTGCTCTGGCATCCCTATTGCCTGAGACTCTGACTACACAATCATCAGCAAAGGCGAGCATTTTGGTTGGTAATTTTCCTCAACCTGATTCCAGAGAGCTTTGAGTTTACTATGTGGAGGAGAGAATCAAAGGTGAAATTGTATAGTAGGGGGCTAAGTGGGTCGCCTTGTTTGAGGCCCCTTTTTGAGATGATGGTGTCAGTTAGGAAACCTGGGCCTCTGATTGCAAACCTGGCTGAGCGCGTTAGGAGAAGCGCCCAGTTTATAAAGTGAGATGGTAGGTTGAAGGCCTTTAGACATTGTTCCAAGTAGTCCCAGTGCACTCGGTCATATGCTTTCTTTTGGTCCAGGAAAGCAAGGGCGCCTGTGGGGTTAGCTTGGCAGATTTTGGCTATGGTGTGAATGTTATCCCAAATTGAGTGATTGGGGATAAAGCCAAACTGATGGGGGAGAGGGCTGTCTGTGCAATGCAACCCAGACGCTTAGCTAAAATTTTTGTTAGTATTTTAGTATCAGTATTGGTGAGAGCAATTGGATGCCAGTTGTTTAGGTCTGCCTGGTCTCCTTTTTTGAAGAGTGTGACCACATATGCATCTTGGCCGCCAGGTAGAAGGGCTGTGTCCTCCAGGCACTTGTTTATAGTTGCCAGTAGTACTGGTGCAATGTAATCAAAATACTTTTTGTAAAATTTATATGGAAGGCCATCAGGCCCAGGGCACTTGTGGCGCGGAGTTGATTTTATTACCTCCCATAGTTCATCTCTAGTGATGGGTTTGACAAGGTCCAGTTGATCAGCTATATTGTCAATATGAACAGATGATAAAAATTTCCTAATTTTGCTAGGTGCCGCAAAATCTGCCATGTACATGTCAGTGTAAAATCGGTGTAATTCAGCCAATATTTTGGATGGTGTGGATGCCAGTGTGTCATCTGCTCGATGGACCTGTGTGCAAGTTGCCAAAATTGAAATTGGTTTAAAACAGCGGAAAAATTGGGCCATGTGAGTTTCACCGGATAGAATGTATTTTGACTTGTAACATACTTTGATGTAGTGCTGGTGTTTTCTAAAGAGGGAGTTGACCTGTGCAGACATTTAGAACCACAGGCATCCCCATTGAGGACTGTATCCCTTGCAAGGTGTGTTGTTTTCTAAGTGCTGGAGCTGTCTGATAGCCTTAAAGATTGTTGTGGACATTGTGGCCAGCTTTCTGGAGCTCAAGTGACAGGCTTTCTTGGTTACTCTAGCCTTGAAAATTTCCCACTCAGCGATAGGGTTTCTGTTGGGTAGTCATTTTTTTTTGTCTGTGTTGTTAGCACAGCCTTAATCCAAAGTTTAAGCTCTGGAAGATGGATGGTGCTTGGGTGAACTTTGTGCCAGGTCAGTGGCTTTTAGTATTTGCCGTGGATGATAACATTATTGAAACCATTTAGTGGTCAGAGAAAGGGATAATTGTTGTTGTAAAATTTGATACACGGTGATGGAAGTCTACAGGGGTGAGCATCAGGTCAATCTGGGTCATTGAGACCAGCTGGTTATTGTTGTAGTGGGGCCTCATCATGTTGGCCAACGTGGTGGCCTGTTTGTGGATAGTGTTGTACAGGCCCAGCATTGCCTTTAGTATGCATAGTTCCATGTGGCCGCAGGGTATAGCCTTTGATTTAGGCCAGCAGTCAGTTATGGCATTAAGCCAGCAATTGAAATCTCCCACAAAAAACGTTGCCTCGGTGAAAGGGATTGAGAGGATATCAGAGAAAAATTTTTGGTGGTTATTTGGATCATTTGGGGCATACACACATGCCACAGCAAAAGTTTCTCATTCCACTCAAAATCTGTTATAAGCAGCCATCCCTCCAGGTGGGAGGATGTGCTTTGGATATTTACTGGAGGAAACAGTTAGATTGAATTACCACCCCCACAGTGGTACATCCAAAAGGATTCAGCTGGAAGAAGCATGGTTGATCATGACTCCTCCTCCCTCAGTGGACAGTGGGGTTCTTGGACGGCCAAGATGTCCATGGGGATATTGTGCAGGAAAGCCATTTTTTTGCCCAGGATGTGGGGGCCTTGGCTCCTGCAATGTTGAACGTCCCTATGGTGATTGCAGTAATCCGCACATCAGGAATGTTGGGGAAACCCATTGGAGTCACCCCGTTCCCTAGCAGCACAGGTCATACTACAAGTATGGGGCCAATCAGCCAGATTGGTTCCAGCATGTTGATCAGCAGTCATAGTATTGGTTTTGTTTGGTTTCTTCAGGCTCAGATTACTCCATGGAGTTCAGCTCTGGCATGGGTTGTATTGTGCCCCATCAGCGTAAAATTTTCTGCTGCTTACCTGTGGGCTAGATGTGAAAAAACTAGGTGTCAGGGTAATTGAATTTGTGCAGAAGTATTGTCACATTGTGATTGGCTGGGATGATCTTCCATATTGTACTCATGAACCACATTGTCACTGATCACATGTGATTGGGTAGGAGGATCCACAGTGGTGCATGGTGGTTCTGCTTCAGTGTGGTTGGAGGCATTTGATTGATTGTGTTTGAAAAATTCATTACTTTGATTTTGTTGGGTTTTATGTGAGGGATCTGATTGATTATTTTGCTGCACTGCTATGGAATCTGACTGAATCTGGTCTGAGGAAATCATGGTGTGAGCTTGGGTCTTGGAAGAACTCACAGCCTGCTTGCGGGCAGCCTGTGTGTGACAACTGATCCTTGTGTGAAATGGGTTTGACCAAGGTGATTTTGGCTCTTTTGCCCCAATGGAAGGTGTAAGTGGCGTCCTTCATTTTGCCAAAAGTTGGGCTCATTTCATCCATATCATCCTCACAAAATTCTGGTGCTTCAATTCTGCACTTGATGGGGCATGCATGGTCTTTGTGGCCTAGAGCTGAGCAGAAGCCACAGATAGGCGGGTGTGTTCCAGTGTGATGCGGAAGGGGTGAGATACACTGCCATTGGGAAGGTTGATGGTTGCCATGCATGGAATGAGGGTGATATCCTCTACCACGTTCTGGTCAGGTTCAATAATGGCTATTGCCTTCCCTGTACACAGGTGAGGCAGGAGGGGGAATTTTTCAGATTTAAATTGTTTAATTTTTCCATAACTTTTGAGGTCCATGCAGAGCTCATCCTCAAGGATTTTACAGTGCATGGTGCTTGGGAGTCAGTCAAATAAGATGAATAGGTCATTTGCCTCATTCCATCATGTGCACACCATGTGGATAATGCGATCTTTTTTTTTTAGTACTAGATGGTCCCAACCCAAGGGGGGATTCATTGATGTTGGATAATGCGATCTTCATTGTTAATTTTAATGGAAAATTTGATTTTTTCTGTGTCCACCGCTTCCTCCACAGTCATGAACCTGACATCCACTCATTCTCTATGTAAATTTTTGAAATTTACCAAAATGGTGTTCAGGAAAGTCATGGAGAAGGCCTCCCCCATTTTTTCTCATGACTCGAGGGAAGTATTGCTGACCATAATTCTAAGGCCATGCTTGAGGGAGGACAAGGGTTGGGGGTTTTTGATCTTTGTGAAAGCGCCCATTTTTTGCAAAAATTTTAAAACTCTGGGTGTGGCGCTATGCTCACCCTTTTTGGGGAGGTTGTCTCAACATACTGTCAGGGCATTTTTCCCCAATGGGTTGGGTGGGCTTAGGGCCTTTTGCACTGGCCACTTTCGCCCAACTGGTGTTGGTGTGGACAAATCTGCTCATTTTCCTGGTTGATTGTCAAATTCAGATAATTTGCATAGAATCATGTTACTAATAGTGATAGTAATGGGAAAGAAAAGCGATATTTTATTTATATAGAAAAATCTATAAAAATAATTTTACTTTAACTATCCTTTTTTACTATTAAAGTAAACTAAATGCTTAACTAATTTTAAAAGAAAACAGTACAGTAGAGAAGTCTTCTAGTGTAGGAGTTTCTTCTATTTGGATGCTCAATGGTACTAACCCCTAGGAGACTTTGTAGTAAAAGCACTTGCAGTATGCTGAGTAAATCAAAGATATTTGTTTATATTAATTTGGGGCCAAAGAACAATCACTTGGGACCAGGTAATTAAATCTCCCATCTTATGTAAACTTTAAGTGAAGTAACTTATTGAAAACAAATATCTGTATTAATCTTTTATAATGGCTTTATCATATCAAAAAGAGCCTTTATACATTATTTATATAAAAACTATTTTTGAGAAGGGGTGAATAACTAATTGAGGGGATGTTCTGTTAGTCTTTTAGGACATCTGCCAATTTTGGGGTATAAGTATAGATTGTATAATAAATGTTTAAAGATCATCATGTAAAGGGGAGGATACCCCAGTGGTAGAATAGGGACCTCTACCGCTGCTTCCCTGAGTTCAATTCCAGTAGAGGAACTTTGGGTAGGGGATGACTATGACTGTGTTGGCGTTGTGCACCAATGCCCCAAACTGAGATAGCAAATAGCAAAGGCGGTCCATGGAGTTCTTGGCCTATCATACACCGCGCATGAGGTTTTCTGCATTTTATCCTCCTTTCTCATTCATTCAATTTCCCATTAATCAGTGCGGTATTGCCCCAGGTTGGCCCACCTTGAATAAAATAAAGATCATCAGGTAAAAACCATTCAAGCTGTACCCAAGCTAATGATATGATGAATGGTCTCAAATCATATGGATCAACACAATATTAATTTGAGTATTGCCTTTTTAAAGGTATACAGTTGGATTATTGTTATCAAAAAATTAGCCAAGTCATAAAAATTTTCATTAGACAGGATGATGCTTTTGGTTGACATCAAGTAACTAGAATACTGTTATTAGTATATGTGTGTGTGATAAACAGGGCCTTTCATATGGCTACTAAGCAGTTTATAAAGGAGTGCCCAAGTATTAGCCCAAATACATGATAGTATTCCAGAGAATAGAACCTTTGTCCAATGGCTGGTCATAAATATTAAAAGGAGGCCTTGTAGCATGGTAAGAACTATGCTGGTTACTAAAAACAAGGTTTGACATCCTGAGATGGCATACAAAGCTGCAAAGACATTGCTATAATTTTGGTGATATTGAGGGATATACCATAAGGGTTACACAGGTCAAACTGTAAGTCTTGGGGAACGTCCTTTGGCTCTCAATCGCTCCATCTTCCTGTTCCTAAATAAGAAGATACCAAAGAGGATGGCGGTACCCCTCTTCACTCAAGGCGACCTCGCTCACATAGTAGATGAGCGATGGGTAACAGCTCGTCTACTTTGAATCCCACCCCCAATACCAACACTTACCTTGGCAGAACTGTTGCGGGGAATTAGCAAAATCTGTGACGAGTTTATCAATTTGAAATTGGTCAGATTCAATTCAGCTGACAATCTGGTAGATGCGCAAAACTCAAATGGCTGTAAAAGCATGAAGGATGAGATATTGGCTGGATCGCCCAACAGTTCCAATTCAATCTCCAGACCAGTTGAACAAATATCAGGTGCTATTGACATATGTTCAAAGCCCTCAAATAGCAATTTGGGCGCTGCGCCTAATATGCCGCTCTTGACCTAACAAACAGTTAAACAACCAAGTGTGGGTGGGTTGGCCATCCTGAACCTGTTCCCAACCAAATGGACCCATCCCTATAAGGGATGGCCTTGGGGGATTCCTGTTACCCGTTGGGCCAAATGCTGTCATGCTAATCATCGGAAAGTAGTTGAGCCCTATTTTGGACATTTGAGGTCGAGTTGACAGAGACTTGGCCTACCACCAAATTTTGCGATGTCAGTTCTCAAAGAATAAGCCCCCCATTCTTGAACAATGCGCTGGTCAGGTCGAATTTGTTGGGTCCCAACCCCACACTGTCACTACCCAGTCAACCACTATTTAATCAGTTGCATGGCACTGAGAAAATTGTTGGTTGATTTTCTTACTTTCCTTTCCCAATATAATTTTACCAAAAAAGAAATTTTTATTTGTTTATCTCCCCCTTAACTGCATCCCAAATGGCATTTCTCTGGTGGTCCATCGCCCCGCACTTTGTGTGGGCATTACCAATTCTTTTGGTCACCATGGGTCCCTCTGTCGCCGATTGGGTCCAGCAGTACCCCTTACCCTGCTGCTACATCACCACTTCATTGTATCACACTTCCTGGCTCCATATCAAGTCGCATGGTCAGCAATGCCCCTGGCATTCTGGCTTACTTTTTGGATGCTCAAGCATCCCAACTGGCAGGCTGGTCTAAACTTCTTCTGCCATTTCCATGACATAATTGACCAACCATTACTTCCAGCCATTTCCGCCTTGATTTTTGAATTGGGCGCTGCAGTGGTTACCCTCTCAACTATGAATGACTCTGTTCAAGCCCAGACGGAAGAAATAATTTCTCCCACACTGGTACTCCCAATTGTCACCCCAGCTAAAAACCCTGACCCTGGGTTCAACATACCCGTTATCTCTTCAGTCGTTCTTGAGCCAGCTGAATCTCCAAATAAACAGAATTCCACTTATTTCCTTGTTCCTATGAGAATCAGTGTTGGTCCTCATCATGTATCCTTCAAAGCTCTAGTGGATACCAGAGCGGTGGAGAACTTCATGAGCATTGAGTTGGCACAACAATTAAAATTGGAAATGGATGTAGGCGCCTCAGTAATGGTGACCTCATCTGCTTACCAGTCTTCATATGTCATTTGCCAGCTGTTACACTTCTCAATCCACCAATATAACTTCTGCGATCAGTTTTTGGCCATGTCAAACCTGGTATTCCTGGTGATCTTGGGTGTGGGATGGTGGCATCAACAACATGTGAAGATTCATTTAGAGTCTAATACATTGTCATTTACCAATGATGATTCAGAGGGAGAGTTCCCTTTGATCAACACCCTCAAAAAAATACAAGGAACCAGCTCTATCACTACCTTAGTTACCTCTGTGGGCATCCTGGCCGATTTCCCTGAAAGCTTAATGCAATATCAGGAAATCTTCAATTTGGAAAAAGTGGACCGTCTGCCAAAACGTTCTAGGTACAATTTTGGATTTTGAACAACCGTGGAATTGGTGAATATCAACTGTCCGTTGTATCCTCATACAGCGGAGGAAGAGGTCACACTCAATACCTGGTTGGACGATATTTCAAAAAAAGGCTGGTTGTTCAAAGAAACCTCTCCTGTCACCCCCCCTATTGTATTTGCAAGAAAATCGGATGGATCACTCCATCCTTGGTGTAGATTATGGTCACCCGAACAAAATATCAGTTACAAATCCCTACCCATTGCCCTTAGAACAGACAATCAGTCAGGCGATTGCCAAATCCTGTGTTTTTTGAAATTGGATCTGGTGAACGCTTTCAATCAAATTTGGGTGATGGAAGGCCAGGAATGGTTGACCGCAATCCAGATGAGGTGAGGCATTTTTCAATTTTGTGTAATGCCCTTTGGGTTGAAAAATGCTCCTGCTATGTTCCAACGAATGATTGACAACATGTTAGGGGATCTCCGGTTCTCTTGTGCTATTGCATATATTGATGATATCCTTGTCCATTCCCCAACCCCCAAACAGCACGCTATTGACTTGGAAGTGGTGGTGTCTACCCTGCACAAAGCAGGGTTGTTCCTCAAAGCTTCCAAGTGTGAATTTTATAAGGAAGAGATTACCTTTCTCAGAAACCTAGTTCTCAAAGAAGGTGTCGCTATCCCTCCTAACAAATTAGATGCAATCTGAGAATGGCCAACTCTGACTACACAGAAGCAACTTCAGAGTTTCTTGGGAACTATCATTTTTTTGAAAAATTTCCCCCGCACTTTCTCAGTTGGCCGCCCCACTCCATCCCCTCACTGGGAAAATTGTACCATTTTTTGGACCCCCAGGTGTCAGCAGGCTTTCGAATCAATCAAAGAGGTGTTCATGTCTCCTCCCATTTTGAAACATGCTGATCCCACCAAACCATATATCATGGCATGTGATGCTTCATCAGTAGCTGTGGGCGTGGTGCTGCTTCAGGACCACAACGGTCTTGAACATCCGGTCACTTATTTTTCCCAAAATTCACTACTATGGAGCAGTCTTGGGCCATCTATAACAAGGAACTGGCGGCTGTTGCATGGGCTTTAACTCATTGGTGATACCTGTTACAGGGTGCCCGTCACAAGCTAACAGTTTGCACGGATCATCAGGCTCTATTGTATTTCTGCAAACCTCAAAAATTGGTGCACTGGCAGGCCTGAACCTATTGGGACCTGTGTAGTTTCAACTTCAAATATGAATTTGTCAAAGGTGCGCTCAATGCCCTCCCCAACTTCTTAAGTCGTAGCCCTGCTCACTGCCCCTTGGAATCTGAGGAAGTGGATCTCATTACCATGATTCCTGCCACTCAGATCCTGTCGATCATTCTCTCTGTTGTTTCCTCTGCCACATTGTCTCCTGACAAACTGTTATTGGCCCAAATGTTGGCCGCTCAAATGGCTTGCCCTGAGGGCGTGGAGTTGGTTGAACAGTTGATGAACTCAAGTCCCAAACACTCCCTATATTCTTTAGAAGAGGGGCTCATTTACTTCCATTCTCATGTGTGGGTTCCCCCCTTCACCCAAAAGTATTCCGTGCACACTATGATCCTCCCACAGTTGGACACCCTGGTAACAAGAAATGCATCAATCTGATCAAGCGTACTTTCAATTGGGCAGGACTGACCAAAGAGGTTCAGCTTGGATCGCCAACTGTGTTACCTGCGCTAGGGCCAAGTCAGATCGCTCCAGTAAGAACGGCCTCCTACACCCTTTACAGCAGGTGGAAGGTCCATGGGCCTCAATATCCATAGATTTTATCATCAATTTTCCCTGTTCTAATGGGTTCATAGCGATAATGGTGGTGGCAGATTGCTTCACTAAATTCTCCCTTTTTATCCCTTGCACTTCTGCAATTATGTCAGAAGAAACTTCCCATCTTTTTGTACAACATGTGTTTTTGATGTTCAGTCTCCCCCAGGAAATCATTAGTGACCGGGGCACTCAGTTTACTGCATGCTTTTGGAATGAGCTCCTATCAATCCTGAAGATAACCCCCTGTCAATCCATGGCATATCACCCCCAGTCTGACGGTCAGACCGAGTGGGTTAATCAACTCCTCAAACAATACCTGTGTTGCTATGCCACAGCAGCGCAGGATACCTGGTCCGGTGACTTGTCTCTCACTCAATTTGCATACAATATTGGGATCCACGCCTCCACGGGGTTTTCACCATATGAAGCAACGCTGGGCTATAACCCATCATTTTCAGTCAGGTCATACTTGCGACCTGAAGTTCAAGCTGCCGCGGATCATGCTATCCATATTCGTTCAACTCATGCCTTGGTATGGGAACACCTCACCAAAGCAATCAATGACTATAAGCAATTCGCAGACCATAAGCGCCTTCCAGGTCACACTTTTACAGTGGGTTCTTACATCATGCTTGATACCCGGCATTTGTGAATTCAAACCCTTCCTGCAAGTTCACCAGTAAGCGTTCAGGCCCTCACTTAATGGAGCAAGTATTGGGTAATGGGGCGTTCCACCTGAAGCTTCCCGCACATTGGAAGCAGCACCCAGTCTTCCATGTTTCCCAGTTGTCGCCCTTCAAAGGTGTAATTCCCATGGACCCAGAACCAATCATCATCAATAGCGAGGGAGAGGCTGAGGTAGAAGCTATCTTAGCATCTCACAAATTGTGGCATTCAGTTCAATATCTTGTAGCCTGGAAAGGATACCCAGCTTATGAAAATAGTTGGGTCAAGGTGCACAATTGCACTAATTGCATGTCTCTAGTTGAAGCCTTCCACACATCCCACCCCAAGGCACCCCATCCCCCTCATAAAATCGCGACAATTATGGCTATCAAGCTACCTAAAGCACACAGAATGTGGCTCTGGTGCAATTTCCTGGGGGAGGTGCCGTTCCTTTGGAAAAAGGAAAAGGTAATGTAAGTCTTGGGGAACGTCCTTTGGCTCTCAATCGCTCCATCTTCCTGTTCCTGAATAAGAAGATACCAAAGAGGGTGGTGGTACCCCTCATCACTCAGGGCGACCTCGCTCACATAGTAGATGAGCGATGGGTAACAGCTCGTCCACTTTGAATCCCACCCCCAATACCCACACTTTCCTTGGCAGAACTGTTGTGGGGAATTAGCGAAATCTGTGACGAGTTTATCAATTTGAAATTGGTCAGATTTAATTTGGCTGGCAATCTGGTGGATGTGCAAAACTCGAATGGCTGTAAAAGCACAAAGGATGAGATATCAGCTGGATTGCCCGATGGTTCCAATTCAATCTCCAGACCAGTTGAACAAATATTGGGCGCTATTGACATAAGTTTGAAGCCCTCAAATAGCAATTTGGGCGCTGCGCCTAATATGCCGCTCTTGACCAAACAAACAGTTAAATAATCAAGCGTGGGAAGGTTGGCTGTCCCAAACCTGTTCCCAACCAAATGGACCCATCCCTATAAGGGATGGCCTTAGGGATTCCCATCGCCCGTCAGGCCAAACGCCATTGTGCTAATTGTCAGAAATGTAGTTGAGCCCTGGTTCAGACGTTTGAGGTTGAATCAACAGAGACTTGGCCTGCCGCCAAATTTTGCAATGTCAGTTCTCAAAGAATAAGCCCCCCATTCCCAAACAATGTGCCAGTCAGGTCAAATTTGTTGGGTCCCAACCCCACCATGTCACTACCCAATCATGTACTATTTAATCAGTTGCATGGCACTGAGAAAATTGTTGGTCGATTTTCTTACTTTCCTATCCCAATAAAATTTTACTAAAAAAGAAAAATTTACTTGTTTATCTCCCCCCTTAACCGCATCCCAGATGGCATTTCTCTGGTGGTCCGTCGCCCCACACTTCAGGTGGGCATTATTAATTCTTTTGGTCACCATGGGTCCCTATGTCGCTGATTGGGTCCAGAGAGTACCCCTTACCCTGCTGCTACATCACCACTTCGTTGTATCACACTTCCCAGCTCTATATCAAGTCGCATGGTCAGCAATGCCCCTGGCATTCTGGCTTACTTTTTGGATGCTCAAGCATTTTGACTGGCAGGCTGGTCTAAACTTCTTCTGCCGTTTCAATGACACAAACCCACCAAACGACAGACAGGCAATGTGAGGATCTTCAGTCCTCAAAGAAAATTAAAGATACTATAAAAGTATGAAACAATTAGCTCTGGCCACAATATTTTATTTGCTTTAATATAAGCAGATCCCTTCTGCATTGCTCTCTCAATCCTATTAACAATCCTCCTTCTTCAATTGTCCCATTTCACTTATATATCAGTGACTTTAGTTGATACTGCTCCTTTGGTTTAGACTATCCAGATCCACCATATTCTCATTGGCTCTGACAGAGTATGGTATTATTATATTTCCTATCATCTTAGTTTGAGGTAATCTACTTAATATTCATCAAATATTGACATCACCTTATTGCCTTATTTAGAGGGAACCCAATAACTACCCTTTCTGATCCAATATTGCCTCATCCCAAGGTGCTCATATATTTGTACTCTATAAATCATGGTTGGCAGATTCTAGCCAATCTTCTATAGCTATTTAGGACTTATTGTTCAGTCATATCAGGATCTTGACTTTACCCCCCCCATTGGATGATACATCTCCTATTGTTTATATGCCTGGAGGAACTTTGCATGCACTTGGTTAATAATCTGACCACTCGAAGGGTCCTTGATAGTTTAGACATCAACACCTATTTTCTCAATTTTTAAATGGACCAATCCAGATGCTGGACGATTTGTGCTTCTGACTGAACCTATGATAGTCATAGAATAGAACCAGATCTCCATCCTTGAACTGAGTCAGCCTCTACGCCATTCACAATTAGTGGCCTGATTTCTTACCTTTTTAGCCAGCCTAAAGGAGTACACTTTATTATGCAACTTGATTAATGTATTAGCTAAATAAGTTAAGTAATGTTAGAGATTTATTCCACCAGTATCCTCAATGCAGGCATAGAGCAAAAAGAAGAGCAGGGTGTCATCCATATAGTAATTGAAAAGGAATCTTTCCCATGGTGAAATGATAGCTAAGGTTTCAAGCAAAATTGGCAGTGGAAAGGAGGGAACTCCAATCTGAAGGTTAAGTTGCTACCAATTTATAGTGTATGTTTACTAAAGTCCATTAACTCACATGACCATCCCATTAGACTCAGGGTGATATGGGGTTGTCAAAACCATACGGATGGCCATAAGCTCATTCATTTTGGGATGGATGTGAGAGGTGAAGTTAGTTATGTTATTGGTAAGGATGGCCTGAGGGCAACCATGCCGCTGGATAATACATTCCATTATGAACTTAGCCACTGTGACCTCCCCAAATCCTATATTGCCCATGCTTCAACCCACCTAGTCAAGTGGTTGTTTTCCACCAGAATGTATTTGGACCAGTTAGCTCCCATTGGAAGAGGGCCAACGACATCAAGGGAAGCTGTATGCCAAGAAAAATGTGGTTTCACTAACTGGTATGAAGACTTCTGGCAGAATGACTTTTCCGCTTGGACTGGTGACAGCAGGAAATGGTTTCAAGCATGTCAAAGTTCATGCTTTCCCAATAACACTAAGGATGCAAAAATTTCAACATCTTGCAAATGCCACCATATCCAAAAGCCATATGTGCACTCATGATAATGCTAGGCCATACCAAGGGTTGCATGAAGCTCACTGTAGAATTTCCAATCCGCTTGTACAACTCACTATTCCGTTGGAAGGTATTTTCTCACATCTTGTGTAACGCTTTTATGAGTTGAGGTGATTCATCATTATATTTTCTGCTGAGCATTTTATCCTACATAACCTAGTTCAGATCTGCTCTGATGGCAGCCGTTGGCAGTCTTGAAATGCAATTGCCATTCTAGTATTTTGCACCAGGTCAGTGGATGATATCAAAGTCGTAAGCCTGCAGTTTGAGTGCCCATTGGGCTAGGCACCCTTCAGGCTTCTTGAGGTTCTGCAACCAGCGTAATAAAGTATGATCCATTATGACTTTAAACTTCACTCCACGTTAATATACCTAAATTGCTTATATGCATATATCACTGCTAAGTACTCCTGATCAGTCACAATATAATTAAGCTCATGGCAATTTGGGCTTCTGAATGCAGTACGCCACTGGGTGCTCCTCCCCCTCATCATCTTTTTGGGATAGGACTGCCCCTACAGCGGAAAGAGATGCATCCATCTGGATGATAAACTCAATATCAAAATTTGGGTAGCGCTGCACTGGCGCACTGATTAGCGCCATCCAAAGTGTATCAAAAACATTGTCAACGTTCCATCCATTCAAAAGAGGCATCCTTCTTTAAAAACTCAAACAGCGGACCTCCAATACAACTGAAGTTTGGTATAAAGCGGCAGTAGTAGCTGATTGTCCCTAAAAATTACTTGTTTATCACACTTACTGTTTGACGTAGTCATCTTTTCAGATAGCCTCAACCTTGGCTGCTTGGGGCTTCATCCCAGTCACATCTACCAAAACACAAGGTGTCCCAATTGATACTTAAATAAGTGGCATTTATGGGGCTTGATCTTGATGTTGGCCTCGGCAAGCCAGTAAAAGACCTCCTCCAGATGGGTAAGATACTCTGAGAACGTTTGTAAAAAGACATTGATATTAATAAGGTACACAAGAATGCACGACAGCTTCAGGCTGCCAAGAATGGTGTCTATGGCCCCTTGAAACGTAGCTGGGGCATTACACAGCCCTTGTGGCATACAGGTCAGTTGGAAAAGCCCCTTGGATGTGATAATGGTGCATTTTTATGTTCTTCTGTGAGCAACTCAATCTGCCAGTAACCTGATGTCAAATCCATTGTTGAGAAGTAATGGGCTCCCCCTAACCTATCCAAAGCATCGTCAATCCACTGCAAGGGATACAAGTCTTTCTTGGTGATACTATTGAGCTTCTAGTATTTTATTACTACCCAGTTAGCACTGTCCTTCTTTTTAACAATTAGGACATGTAAAGCCCACAGACTCTTTGAAGGTTTGAGCATCCCTTGCTCCAATAGATTATCCAAATCCTCAGTTAATACTTCCTCAGCTGCCCTAGATTGGCAGATCATCTGAGACATGATGGGTGATGCTCCCCAGTGTCCAATTGATGTACCACCCCCTGAGAGCATCCTAAATCGTGGTCATTAACGGCAAAAATCTCCTTATACTTTTGAAATAAAGCTATTGCTTGGTCTTTTTATTCTAATAACCTATTAAATTATCCCGCAGTACCACTGTTATTACACTGGGCTGCGGCTTAATGGGTAGACCAAATTAATCTAGCAACCCAAACTTGTGAACCTGAAGGACCTCCTCAACAGGGGTCATGTATAAATACGCCACTATTGGTGTCAGCAGATTTGCAATGGTTTTGTTTGTAGATCTTCTAGTAGAACCTTGATCTCCCCATGTCCTGAAAGTATAATGCCTGGAGCCACATATGGCATAAGCCGCAATTGCTGATAAGGACTAATAACTTCCCCATAGAGTCCGTCTGGCACTTCTACCACCAATTCAGTGTCCAATATTACTTAGTGACTGGAGGGGATGGACATAGGCCAAGCAGCTCTGAGTGGCAGCCCTTGATATTCATATATCTGTTGGAGGAGGGTCTGGGTCTTGCTCTTTAGTTGATAGTAGCAAACTGGAATCACTCCATCACTATATGTAAAGTTAATATGTCCCATATGCACCAAATCCTTTGGCACTCCACTAGAGATAAAGTAAATTGGGGATCCACTGCCCCAAAATTTCGAAGGTCTCCTCTATCTTATCAACAACAGCCCCAAAGTGTTGCATGAAAGAAGTTCCAATTAACAGGTCATAGTTACTGTTTGGTAACATTATCACCAGAGCTTCAACGAAAATCAACCCAAACCACAATGGTAGCGCACTGTACGCTCCCTAAGAGACCATGTTTTCCACTCCAGAGGTCCCATACACCATGTAATGTTATACATCAGATTTTAATGTCAACTTCTCCACCAACTTAGTGGAAACTATATTGACTGGAGCACCCATATCTATTATAGCGCAAACCTAGTCTTTTGATACAAAAATTTCACAGTATGTACACTCAGAATAAGAAGAATATTCTACTGTTCTATATGTAAACATTTAAAAGATCTCTTTTCTTTATGAAGCTCATGATCCCCTCACCAACTTTGGGGTATTCTTTAGCAATAGCGTCTACTGGGAGGTTGACGTTTACACCTTCTAGGAAAGTTGCATTGGAGGCTGAGTCCATCTCATTTGAAGCAGCTTGGTCAAAAATTTGGCAGGCATATGGCTTCAGTTGCTCCTAAGTCCTTCATCCACCATGGCCTTGGCTTGCGCTCATGTCAGTACATTTACTCCCTCAACTGGTTGCTGGTATAAAAATCCATCATTGTATCATGGGACTTCCACTGGATAAACTACAATAGGTTCAGGTGAGATGCATGGGGTTGTGATAGCAGAGGTAGAGAGTCCACATCTTTACTTTGCTCCATATTTTCCCTGGTAGTATTGATCCTGTAGCAAGTAGTGAACTTGAAGGTTATAGCAACTCCATGCAAGATGGCCAGGGAAACTGCATTTAAAAACAATTAACCCCATAGGACTGCATCCTTGGTTCTCATAAGAGGGTCTGGGCCAATAGTTTGCTTGTTGATGATTGGCGTAACCAGGGCCAGGTTGATAGGATAATTTCTGACAATCGGCATAACTAGGTCAAGGTTGGTAGTTAGGCTGACAATGATTGTCATAAGAAGGGCCATAGCAGAAGTTAGACTGCTGGGGGTAACTCAGATGAGGGCAAGGCGCGTGATTGTAATAAGGATGGGGGTTACTAGGCGGAAAATGGACAAGACGGGAGTATTACCCTGAATAGGAAGTTCTAGCTTCAGTGGTGGTATGTGTCACAATTCCAATATGACTGGACAATAAGCCCTGAGTCAATATGGTGGAATGGATGGAATCCGCTGAATCGTTATGAGTATGATTAATTCAAGCGCCTCGAAATGAGATGATATTGGGTTGTTGGGAAATCGGCCATATTGGGTGATCATTAATTAAAAAATGAAGATTTGGAGGAACAATGAGATAATGCGAAGTGAATTACAAAGCCATGAAAGTGGTACCAGCTGAAGTTGCTATAATAAAGTGGGATGAGATGATCAAGGAGGTTAGATTGTTAATAGTATAGAGTGCGCGGAACAGAGAAGAGCTGCTACATTCTTTATATTAAATAAAAGAGTAAAGTGGGAGCAGGCTCTCCACATCTATTATTAAGTTTATTTCTGTTTATTCAAGGGAAACGATCCTCATATCTCTGGTTCTATTGCTCAGTGGGTCAAACCCTGTGCAAATTGTTTACGGCGTATCCCATTGATAATGCCAATTTTATAACAGTGGTGCTCACTACAGGGGGCCCATTGATCAATAACATATACTTATAAGCGTTTCTCAGTCACTAGTCATGTTGTATCAGGCTTGCTTTACTAAGGAATCCTCTCAACACACTGCAACTGTTGAATATGCAAAACTTAAGCTTGCTCTGGACGCTGTGCTTAAATGGAAGAAGGAGTTTCTGAAAGAATGTTGTATTGACAAGCTGCCTCCATTTAATCACAATAGAAACATTTATAGATTTTTTAAACGATTT